>JASANA010000422.1:0-18027 GCA_030248095.1 Ptycholaimellus sp. GST1_10
TCAGTATGTTCAGGGCACTTCTCCACCTCATCGCCTACCTGACTACCTTTCACGCTTATGGAGTACTCCTACTCCTGGGAAGCGGACCAGGCAATTGCTAGAGGAAGAGGACGCGAAATTGCGTGATTGCCTTCAGCAACAGGGCTCCCATCCTTTGCAACCTCTTGGCCTCGACAAGGACATTGTCACTTCCATTCCCATAAGGCATTCTGTTTCGGACTGCTACGTCGCATTTTGTTCCGGGCAACGCCCCCTCCCTTCTTCCTCAGCAGAGGCTTCCTCCCCTGCGGAGGCTCCCTCCTCTACCTCGGGCACTGCCACTCAAACTGACGGCCCCCTCGCTTCATTGACAGCTGAGCTACAGCGCTTAGACTCCTCCATTGCCGCGATTGCACACGCACTTCTCCAGGGCGGCCACGCTAGGACTGAGCAGATGCGACTCGGCTATCGCTTAGGCGACGATGGCGTAGTTCTCAAAATCCTCCATCTCCGCATGGTTCCTCTCTGCCCTTCCAGTCTTCAGATCCGCATTCTCCATGAATCTCATGATTCTCCATGGACAGGCATGCATCAATCGGCTGAGAAAATGCTTTCTCAAATTACCTTATATACATGGTGGCCTGGCTTAGGACGGGACGTGGTCAATTACGTCCGTATGTGCGCTATTTGCGCTGGTACGAGAAATCTATCCCGCAAAGTGACCCCCCTCCTTCAACCCCTCCCATGGCCTAAAGACGTTTTTCGTCACATTCAATGCGACATTATAGGGCCTTTTGACCAAACTTCCAGTGGCCATGTGGCCAAATTGTTAGTGGTCTGCGTGCGTTCACGCTTTCCTATTTGCCTTCCTTTGCGCAACATGACTTCCGATCACATAGCAGAAGTGCTAATAGACTTCGTCATCGCTCTTTTTGGAGTTCCTGACACCATAGGGGCTGACGCTGGCAGCGCCTTCACTTCTCATACCTTCCGCCAAATTATGGCCATGATGGGCGCCACTGTCCGTACATGCAGTCCTCGCAATCAGAAGGCTAATGGACGCTGTGAGGCCGTAGCTAAAAAGCTCATCACGCTAGAGCGTAACAAATGGCTGGCCACTCAAATGGCCAATCAGCTCCAGGACCTTTTACAGTCCTCATGGATCGAGCCTGACCGATTCGTCAATTTGGCTTTAATGCCTTATAGGGCTGCTGGACACAGAAGCATAGGTGTTTCTCCCTACTTCTGCCTATTTAAGACGGACATGCGCATGCCCTCGCAATGCATCCTTGAACGGAGCTTGCAGCTTTCTGAGTCTGAGGACAGCCAACGCATGATGGTTGAACGCCTCAATAGGGCAGAGCGCTGGATGCGCGAAACAGCTGCGAGGGCATTTGCGGACATTCGCAACAAATGGACATCCCGCATGTTTCTCCCTAAGGACTTGATGGCAGGGGCTTTAGTGCGCGTAAAGCGCGAGGGCAGTCATATCCACAAACGCGACCCTTTCCGCTGGTGGGGGCCTTTCCGAGTCATTGCCATGCTCCTGCAACGCAATCACGTTCTTCTCCGCCACATTCTCTTTCCAGATGAACCAGATTTTGAGACACATGTGACAAATGTCAAGGTCACTCATGAAATCGTTCCCCTCCCTTGGAATCCCCATGGACATTCAATTGAATGGTGGACTGCAATGGGCGATCCTGAGGCACCAGATCCTGACAACACTACTCCTGCTCGTCGCTCTCAGCGCCTCAAGGCCGTTGCTGCTCGCCGCAACGCAGAATACTACCTCTTTTACCGTTCCATCCTTTATAAGGACCCAGTCAATCGCTGGGATGAAGTTATGGCAGACGCCCGCCAACAGGCGGAACGGCTTCGTCTTGAGGGCAATGAGGCACAGTCCAATCCTGTCCCTTGACATTCTTCGCTTTCATACTCGGCTTGGGCTTTATTTGTTTGAAAGAAGGGCAAGTGTGAGCGTGGAGTATGAAAGGCTCAAAACCTCTGGGCAAAGATGAAGGAAGGACGAATGATAGGGCACGAGCGGCGAGAAGAAGAAGTAGGACGTGCGAGACGACGAGGACTGGGTGGCACGACGCCACTCCTCCTTCTTTCCCCCTCTCCCTTGCCCAATTACCGCCCCTTTTCATACATCCCACTTTTGTATATTTTAAGGACGTCATTTTGACTTTTATCATTTTGGCTTTTACGATTCGCTAGTCTAACAATTTATGATTCCGCTGTTGGTAATATTTTATGCGGCAATACTATTTCTTTTATGACAGCATGATTTTATGGATTTGGCATTTTTTGCTACAGCATAGGGCAGCTTAGGAATGCTACAGCAACCTGTTTATGAATGGGCGATCAACAGGACATTTAACTCCTAGGACATTATTCCCTTCATTGTCAGCTTTGTGTACACAACCATTTATTGTGGTTTTTCATGCTGATTTTGACCAAAAATATGCATTTGGTGCCTTTTTGATGCAATTTTGAGCATATTCTGAGCTTTTTGAGAAAAGGGCATGTACGCAGCCTCAGTAGGAGTGCTCAAATATGCTAAACAATTGCTTGAGGCCAGCGCAAAATATCCCCCAAGCCCCAGCAGGGCAAGGGGCAGTCAGAAGTGAAGATAGGGCGAGGCTAGGCTTGATGATGCCTCCAGTTGTATGTTATTGGCTACATCTGATAATGATCTCCTGGCTCCTTGGTCCCTAATTGCAAGACAAAGCATATAATCAACCTCTAACATAAGTATATATATGGCCACATAAGAAGCTACAAAAAAATGAAGATAAGGGGGGGAGGAAAGAAATATAAGCATGAAGAAGCGCATCTTCTGCCTCTTAAATTGCTCAGAACATTAGATGTGTTAGAAGTTTTTTGACAGATTAAACGTTTAAAGTTATCTAAGTGGGAGCGCCTGCTACTGAGAGTCCTTGCTACTTTACTACCGTAAAGCCGTTATGATCAGCTCTTTTCTTGCAGAGCCTTTATAAATTCTTTGATATGTATGCTGGCAATTCATAGAGTGCATATATGAATAAATGGCAAAGGTGTGAATAAAAATCATAGGCATTCCAAGCAGTATTAAACACATTCTAGGGCGCCACACATTCCTTTAATTGGGCTGGTGCGAACGGAGCCAGGCGAACCGTCAGCGCCCAGCCCCTCTTTTCTACCCAGGTGTACGTTTTCGGGCTTATTGCTAGATGTCAATTTTGATAAGGCTCTGGCTGTACAACATGAGAAGCACTAGCCGCAGTGACCACAGACCTAGTTAAGAACATGCTTAGCAAAAAATACACCAGAAAAGAACTCGCAAATGTTGTCAAAAGACTAGACGAAGATACCCAGGCATCACACGGGCAACCGGGAGAGGAGGGCTTAGGGAATTCAAGCGATTAATCTATAACTGCAGATCTTAGGAAGAGGTGAAGAGCAAACAGACGAAGAAAACACAAGAAGATGGGCGAGCCCAGGAGCGACAGGATCAGTGCGCAGGGAAAGGACACCACCAAGATTTTTGCGCGGCCGAAGGCCGCCTGCCGCGGAGGGCAGGGCAGTCAGAGCTCCGGAGGCTGGAGGGCATGGGTGCGGAGGCCCCGGAGCGTAGCCTAGCATGCGAAGCATGCTAGGTGAAGCGTAGGGGCCGTAGGGCGGCAGGCGGCCAAGGCCCGCTTAAGCAGTTACCCCATTTTTCGTCCGAATTCCGCATATCCTAGGGCGCGACAGCGCCCTAGTTATGAATGGGTGATCAAGTTTTTGCATGGTTTCCTGTCCCCAAATTGATTGGAAGACTGGTAGGTTGAACCCTAGGACATATATATATATCAATCGAAAGCTCACAGTCTGCTCCAGATGACAAAATTCTTGAAATTTTGATTTAGGCCTCTGAATTTTAATAAATAACTAAAATATTAACTGAAATATGTAAAAAAGGGAAACTGCGCAGATTTTTATAAACTGATGCTCAGGTTAGCTTCAATGCGAATAGGAAACTGCGCAGATTTTTATGATTTGATGCTCAGGTTAGCTTCAATGCGATAGATCTTAATTCCTAGGGCGCAACAGATCGTAATTCCTAGATCTTAATACCAAGCGATGGATTTTTCCCAATGACTGTTTGAAGCCTTGTTCATGTGGCAAGTAAATATGTCTTCCACATGGCCAAGACCTAGACAAGACTAAAATGCTACAGCATGAGCTGCTTATGAATTGTCAATCATCAAAAAGAACTAGACAAGGTGTGACAAAATCGTGATAAATTTCGATTTAAATTATAAACCATTTTGAGTCAAAATTTTAACAGGTTCATCTACAAAATCCACTGATCATTCATAAGCAGGCGGCAATTTATGGCATGAACCCAGTCACCTAGATTATTCCAGTTTTTTTAATGTTTAAATGATGTTATTTGTGAACTTTACTCGATCATTTTTTAGCCTCTTACATAGTGTCAAAATCAAAAAGTGTCAAAATTGAAGCGTGATTCAGATTAAATTAAATAATTGATCATATTGCAAATGCCAGCAAAATTTAACCTTCGATTAGCTAATTTCAATTTAATTTCAATTTGGTTTGTTTTATTTTGTTACATAAACTTATAATTTCATCATGACCAAAATTTTTGAAAAATTTATTTCACTTTAAAGCGTTTAAGAGACAGTTCACATAAAGCATTAGAATTACTGAAAAGATGGTGGAAAAGTGATTTTTCGAAATTTTCAAACGAGTGTTACAGGTTTGTAGAACAGACTTTTGCGATCTCCCTCCCGTTGGAATTATGCAAAAACACCTTTTCTAGCCCGAGTTATGGCCAAAAACGTAAATTTAGTCAAATTTTTTTGGTAAAACCGCTAAATTCAACATTACAGCATATTTTGGGCCATCGTGCCATGAGTAATCGGCCTATTTTGGATTTAAGCATACCGTTGTGAAGCGCAGGACCTAACGATTAAGAATATATCAAAATATAGGCATTGTTTTAATTGATTTGTCAATTTCTGGCCAGATAACTGAAAATCTAGCTGTTTCACGAATTCGTTTATAATCACTATTTATCACAATTTCTCAAAATTTTTGTACAAAATGCCCCCCAATACACATCATATTTGAATTGTTCAGATCAAAACCTTCATTTTGATACCCATTTTGCTAGAAAAAGTGGAAGCAATAATTTTTTACAGCCTAAAACATTGCATCAATCCAGTATCGGCCCTATGTTATAACATAGGATGCTTTGACTGAGGTGAAGTTTTTGTGCTAAAAAACGCCCTGCTCTTCCATACACCAATTTTACTTGATTTCCTTTTGTGAGCTTATTACCCTGGCCCTTAAGCAGGTGTGTGAAGAAAAATTACTGGTGTATCAATTACATATCTGGAAAATTATCCAAAGTTCGCTGACAGGTTGAGAATTTTGCCTATGCTATAACATGGGTCAAAAGTGACCAAAAAATTTTTGGTCTCAAAATTTGATTCAAATGCCCTTAATCGATACTTTGACCTCAAATACACCCAAAAATGTCATTTTTATCTGCTTTTTTGGCATACTTAGAAAACAGTCCTCCTCGAGGATCTTTTTTTTTGAGACTAGAATTTTCAAAACATTGAGAACCCTAAATTTCTAGGTATGTCAAAAAAGCAGATAAAAATGACATTTTTGGGTGTATTTGAGGTCAGAGTATCGATTAAGGGCATTTGAATCAAATTTTGAGACCAAAAATTTTTTGGTCACTTTTGACCCATGTTATAGCATAGGCAAAATTCTCAACCTGTCAGCGAACTTTGGATAATTTTCCAGATATGTAATTGATACACCAGTAATTTTTCTTCACTCACCTGCTTAAGGGCCAGGGTAATAAGCTCACAAAAGGAAATCAAGTAAAATTGGTGTATGGAAGAGCAGGGCGTTTTTTAGCACAAAAACTTCACCTCAGTCAAAGCATCCTATGTTATAACATAGGGCCGATACTGGATTGATGCAATGTTTTAGGCTGTAAAAAATTATTGCTTCCACTTTTTCTAGCAAAATGGGTATCAAAATGAAGGTTTTGATCTGAACAATTCAAATATGATGTGTATTGGGGGGCATTTTGTACAAAAATTTTGAGAAATTGTGATAAATAGTGATTATAAACGAATTCGTGAAACAGCTAGATTTTCAGTTATCTGGCCAGAAATTGACAAATCAATTAAAACAATGCCTATATTTTGATATATTCTTAATCGTTAGGTCCTGCGCTTCACAACGGTATGCTTAAATCCAAAATAGGCCGATTACTCATGGCACGATGGCCCAAAATATGCTGTAATGTTGAATTTAGCGGTTTTACCAAAAAAATTTGACTAAATTTACGTTTTTGGCCATAACTCGGGCTAGAAAAGGTGTTTTTGCATAATTCCAACGGGAGGGAGATCGCAAAAGTCTGTTCTACAAACCTGTAACACTCGTTTGAAAATTTCGAAAAATCACTTTTCCAGCCAATTTTAACCTTTTATATGAACTGTCTCTTAATTACATTTCAACATATATTTTTATTTCACTAGTTATATTTTCTATTTTTTTTCTCACTAATATTTGTCCTCTTTTTGCCGAAATTGCCGCCTGCTTATGAATGATCAGTGGATTTTGTAGATGAACCTGTTAAAATTTTGACTCAAAATGGTTTATAATTTAAATCGAAATTTATCACGATTTTGTCACACCTTGTCTAGTTCTTTTTGATGATTGACAATTCATAAGCAGCTCATGCTGTAGCATTTTAGTCTTGTATATATATACTTGTCCGTCCCCGGTTTTTCAACGAAATTGGCTGAAATTTTGCATGAAGGTCCGCCTGGGTGGTGGCTCGAGGCGTTTTTTTTGCGATCGGCGTCATTTTCAGTGGTTCTTGATTTATGGTCCAAAACTTGAAATTTTATGACCTTGAAATTCGAAAATTTTTCGAAAAATTGCATTTTCTTTAATTAATTATTAATTAAATCGCATTAAATGCCTCAGAAACCAAAACTAGACCTAAAAGTTTGTTTGCTTAATTTCATTGCTTAACGAGGTGGACAAGGCCGCGCATCTCTTGGCAACAGCCGAGAATACCTTGTTTCGTTTGAAGGTAGTTGAAGCGTTTTTTGATCTACCCCTGCGCCAAATCAGAAGACGTGGCAAAAACCACGTGGCAAGACGGATAGACGTCCAAGGAATTTTTTGAAAGCAAAAAATTACAATTTTGAGACAAAAATTTTTTTCGGCCATTTTTTGCCTATGCTATAACATAGGGCCATAATGTGAGTTCTCATTTTCGACCTCTAATATCTCTCGTGATACACAGTTAACAGAGTTCTGCTTTGGTGCATATAGGTAAAATTATCTGAATTTTAAGAAAACCTGGGTGCCGTTGTCGGAAAATCGAGTTTTGATGTTCAAATTAAATAATTTTTAAGATTTTGAACAATAGAAAATCGGTATTTTGCAAATCGCTCAGCCGCACTTGATCTTAGAAAGTTGGTCAAAAAAACAAAATATTCTTCTCGTCAAGACGGTTCGAATGGTGGTAGAATCAATAAAATTGGTTGAGAAGAAAATTAGTTATGGGCGGTTAACATTTTGGTTATTTTTGAGACTTCAAAAATTCGCCAAAAATTGAATTTTGAGTATTGCATCCTCATAGGCCACCAAAAGTCTTAGAATTGTGTCTAGTTTCAAAAAAAATATAAAAAGTGGGGTCAAAATTTTTCGTCAACCAACTTTCGAACCTCTTAATAAAGCCCTATTAAAGTTGAGGAAATAAATAGTACCATCGGCAAGCCGAAAGTAAGCTCCTTTCTCCCAAAAATATGTAATATAGTGTAAAGCAAAGGAAAAAAATAAACCCACATTTGGCTTGCCGATAATACCAAATATATTTATAATAAACGCCGAAAATAGGAGGTTTGCAAAAATGCCCCAGAAATTTGGGTTTTCCTGTCTAAAACAAAAATGTCTTAAAGCCTTGTTAATGTTGCGAACTCTTAGTCCTGTTCATGTGGAATAAGAAAAACTGGAATATTGTGGAATTTTATACTAAGGGCAATAATTGTAATGAAACAAGCAGATTCAGTAAAATGAACATGAATTAAATTTCAATGAGACTGAATATAATGAAATTGTAGTTTTAATGTTTAGCTATAATAAAGGTTTGCTAAATTTAAGCAGTTTGCGAACCTCACAAGACACCGGCCTCTTCAGGAAAAAGCCGGAGGTTCACGGAAGGAAGTTTAGGCGTTCCTTGAGGGGTTTGCAAGGCGTTCCTTGAGCTCTTTCTCAATGCCGTCCCACAAAGCTTCTGCATTCAGCGTTGGCGCCCGCGGGTTCAAGAACGCATCCAAAGCACTCTCCTCCTTGATTGCCGCCAGTTGCAATACAGCATACTCAATCACTAAATGGCGTGAATGAGGCTGAAAAAACTGCACCCTGAATTGATGTTTCACTAAACTATTTGTAATTCGATGTTACCTTAAGCTGGTGATTTGCCGCAGGTTCATGTGATGAAAAATAGTTTAGTGAAACAAACTTTGATCCACTCTGATAAAGGCCAATCTATAATTCGTGCAAAAATTTGTCTGAAAATGAGCAGATGGATTATTAACAAGGTATTATCGGCTATCGCCAAGATGCGCGGCCTTTGTTCCAGTACAAGTAATGACCACAAGCTACGTTACAAAACTTTTTAATTAGCATGGTTGATACGAACCAGCCAAAAATCAGCTGATTTCATTGAAAAACAATGGATTTATGCATATTCAAATTTTTGAAACATCGAGATCTTTGGTTTTTGACTATAAATCAAGATAAAATGAATATTTCAAAAAATTCTTTTGCCAGCTTTAAGATATTACTTTGATGGACGTACCTGCCAAAAATCAGCTGATTTCATTGAAAAACAATGGATTTATGCATGTTCAAATTTTAGAAACATCAAAAAATTGAGTTTTCGGCGAAAATCAAAAAATTATGCCAAGCGCCAAAAATGGTCCCGAGGCACCGCCTAGGCGGACCTTCATGCAAAAAATCAGCCAATTTCGTTGAAAAACCGCGGAGTACGGGCATGCCACACACACATATTGGGCTGGCGCGAGGGAGCAACGCGAACCGTCAGCGCCCAGCCCCTCTTTTCGACCCAGGTGTACGTTTTTGGGGTTATTGCTAGATTTTAATTTTGATAAGGCTCTAGCTCATGACAGGAAGCTTCAATCGTTCTAATTCCTGTTGCATTGGAAAGAGCATCTGCAAATTGTCCAAAACTCGCGAAGAATCGTCAGAAAACGGTAGAATTCTAGAGAAAATCGCTGAAAACCATTTGTCTGAACTCCTTCTCCTTCTCCTTCTCCTCCTCCGCATCTATTCAATGGACGATAGTAGGTATTAAATTGGCCAACAGTAACGGGTCAGCAAAGACATAAGTGTATTTAATTAATATATCTGGTACCATCGGCAGGCCAAATGTGGTCTCTTTTCTCCAAAATTTTGAATTGCCTCGAGTAAAAAGTCAAGGAAAAACAATTTATACTAGTGGAATCTGCTGCTTGGACAGTTGCATTTTGTTTTTGGCACGCAGTTCAGTGTCTCTTTCTATGCGCGCCCAAAACAAAATGCAGATGACGCAGCAGATTCCACTAGTAGAAATTGTTTTTCCTTGACTTTTTACTCGAGGCAATTCAAAATTTTGGAGAAAAGAGACCACATTTGGCCTGCCGATGGTACCAGATATTTCTTCCACTTTTAACATATTATATAACGTATAAATACAAAATTTATATTTTTGGTTATTTTTTTAGTAACGATTTTATTGGATAAATGAATAAAAAAATAAACAAAACTTATTTAAATAAACTTTTTTTAATAAAAATAACAAAAAGAAAACATTTGAAAATAAAATGTACAATGCAAATATATTGGCGAATTAAAATTTTTTTGGGAATTTTTCTTGGGTTACAAAATTTTTGGGGATTTTTTTTGGTTCTTGGGTTCTTGGCAATCGATATTTGGGAGAAAAGAGCTTTTATTTAGGCCTGCCGACGGTTCCAGTAATTTTCTCAACTTGAAATACACAAAAATTAAAGTGAATCGATGAGAAGGATTCGAACCTCCTTGATACATTCAGCAGTCCAATCGCTTGCACCACTACACCACTGGTGCATATGACTTCTTAGTGTAACTGAAAAGCTAAATACATGAGGCCTAAGGACCTGGGGAAGGGGGTTGGGGGGGGGGGGGGGCAATGAATACCTACTATCGTCCATTGAATAGATGCGGAGAAGAAGAAGAAGAAGAAGAAGCCTTATCAATTTTAAGATCTAGCAATAACTCCGAAAACGTACACCTGGGTCGAAAAGAGGGGCTGGGCGCTGACACTTCGCTAACGCTCGCTCGCGCCAGCCCAATATCAGGACAAAAGTTCAGTAACCTCTATAGGCCGCGGAGCGGCCCTTCGGGCCGCTCCGCGGTCAAAAAACGGAAAAACCTGCTCATAAATGCTCCAAGTACAATAAGGCCTGATACAGAGCTGAGGTGAAATGAGGGGAGATTTTTTGCTGGAACTGGCGTCAGCACTCCATGTCCTGGCCAGGAGGATTTAGCGGAATGGCCAACCTAACACGATCTCTGAACCCGCCACTGCCAACAACTCCAGGTCATTCCACTATACCACTTTTACGGATTATTCACCATCTAGGATGATAATCAAATTTACTCTCCCAATTGAGCTTGGCTATGACCATGTATGAAGAACGAGTTTGCAAATCATTTATAATAATCTTGTTACATATATTAACCTTCCTTGTTCCTTCTAGCTTGTTCCATCAATTAACTGCCTGACTATTAAAGAACGAATTTATGGCATTTGTGAAACATCAAGGCTGGCTCTGATACTAACCTTCCCCGAAGACTATTTCAGCATTCTCAAATCAAATCGTCCGAACCTCCCAATAACCTCCCAAGCAGAATGGACCAATTTGATCTTCCTCCTCTTAGGCAGCCTGGAGCTCTCGTCGAGCAGACTCCTTCCCTTGGTCAGCTTTGACCAGGGGCAGGGTGCCTTGGTCGATGGGGAGGGCAAGAAAGTTGCAGACACTCAGCATGAATATGGCCCCGATGAAGCAAAGCTCTGGTCATTGGTTGGACCGCCGCATGTTTTGCCCAATGCTTATGCTGCCTTCTACTAGCCCTATAAGCAACGAACTCTGCTTGGAGGAAACGAATGGAACAACAGGAAGTGCATAACCATTGTAAATTGATGGATCTAAATGGAACAAGTTTGAAGTTGAAATATAAGCCGGCTGAGCAAGAGGAATGGTGGCTGATGGCTAATGCGGCTTTATGATGACAGCAAAGCACACCGTTTGGAATTAATAACAAAGATTACACGTGAGATTAGGTTAGGCCTCTGAAACATGGGACGATGGGGTAGAGCTGGGTGAAAAACGATTTCAGGCAGGAGGAGGCCACATAGCCAGCGCTGTTGTACTCCACGTTCAGGCTCAATTTGTCGTTCATACCGTACGTCCCTTCACAAGTACAGCACCCCTTAACTCCTGAATGGAGCTGTGAAGGGTGGGAAGCGTTAATGTACACGAGCTGCAGGCTTTTAGAGAGCAGCCATGAACTGCTTTTGGGGCATCAGGATCTCGACTGTGGAGAGGAAAACCCAATGGCCCGGGATAAAAACAGAATTGCAAATGCACAGGCGCTATAAATGCACAAGGACTCAAGTTGACTGAGTTGAGGTGGCATAGCCGGATGGCTGATATTTCGTCGGCTTGATAGATTTGCTCAGGGCATTGTTGGCCGATGTAGTTACCCATAGCATTGCCTTGCATGTTGTATGTTGGAATTTGATTAATGCGTTGGCCAATGCATCTATTTTGCATCTATCGTTTTTCCCTTTCTTTTTCCATGGTTGAGGGGCTAAGGGGTAATGAGGGTGGGAGGCTATAAGAACAGAGACAGCAAAGCCGGATTTAGGGGGTTATAGTCCCCCATAGGCTGGTACAAGTGCAATTTGCCAATTTTAAATGTTATAAAATCTAATTTGAAAAAATTGTATCTACGGTGCCTAATTTTCAAAAAAATTTTTTGCGCAATCAGCAAAATGGCAAATTTTTTAATTTTACTAGATTTTTTTAGATCTTTGCTTGACTTCCGATCCGATTGTATTTTTGCAAAATGTACGCATAGAGTATGCATTTTGAAACCGTTTTATTGCATTGAAATTGTTTCAATGAGAATATTTAGTGAGAGTGAGTATGGTTGTAGCATTTCAGGTGGGAGGTAAGGTTGAGTTGAGTAGGGACGCCTTGTGCTTGCACGTTGACATCATGATGAATATCCGCTGCATAGCGCATCTGATGCGAGCTGTAGAAGAAGTGCTCTTTCTGATTTCCCGTGAAGATCAGATGTTTAGCGGTACCTGCAATCATAAAATAATTAAAGCATCTACACGAAAACTTTCAATGAAGCTTCGGCCACATATATTACCATTTTGGACTCGTTATGCCAGTCTTAACACAACTAGAACATCAAATATAATTTTCAATTAAATTTGCTGTCATGCTTTTATTTAAAAAATATGATCAGTTTTCTACAAGCATCGTGTGACCACTGAGGATCACACTGAGTAGAAGCTCTTACAAGTCGCACGTTGAAAGCAATATGCAAAACTAGATCGCCTGTTAAACATTAATTACTTATTTTAACATTGTAACATTGGCTGGTAACTGGTTTCTGACCCTTAGTATGTTGTATTTAAAAGAAATATCAGGCACTTGGGTAGGTATGAATACAACTGAAATCGTAATATTTGATGCCAGGCCACATTCTGAACTATAGCTGTTCACAATGATGTTCATATTTAGAATCGACTTCACAGCTGTACAATTCTATTCCTTTGCATTTTTTTAAGCCCAAGAATGTCTCTGTATGTGCTTCCTGTAGCCCACAGCAGCCGTTAACAAAAGGTCACTTTTGACCCCCTGTGTTATAACTTTTGGAGTTTCGCATTTCGGCCCCCGTCACAGCGTTATAGAAGCTTTTCCTCCATTATAATACACCTCCATGGTGTGACTTTGAACCAAGCAAATTTAAAAGGTATCAATCGTTAAAACAAGGTAATATCGGCTATCGCCAATAGATGCGCGGCCGTCTTGACACTTAGCAGGTTTAGTCTCAGTTAGTTTCAGTACTCCACTTCACCACAGCAAATACAACTGAACTAGAATGACAAAAAGAAATGGAATGTTCAGGTCTCATTTTGGTTTCTGAGGCCTTTTAAACTCTAATTAATATTTTTATTAATTGATTAAAGCAAAATGCATATTTTCGAAAAATTTTCGAAATTCAAGGCCTCAATTTTCGAGGTTTTTTGACCATAAATCCACAACAAGTCAAAATTTCGCCGATCCCAAAAAAACGTCCCGAGCCACCACCCAGACGGAGCTTCATGCAAAATTTCAGCCAATTTCGTTGAAAAACCAAGGAGTACGGGCCCCGGAACCACAACCTCATATATATATGCGGACAGACGGACGAAAACTGGGGTAACTGTATAAGCGGGCCTTGGCCGCCCGCCGCTACGGGCAGGGCGCCAGAGCTCCTCCGGCCTCCGGGCATGGGCGCTACGGCCCCTACGCTTCGCCTAGCATGCTTCGCATGCTAGGCTATGCTCCGGGGCCTCTGCACCCATGCCCTACGGCCTCCGGAGCTCTGACTGCCCTGCCCTCCGCGGCAGGCGGCCTGCGGCCGCGCAAAAATCCAATAGTATGGAATTTAATAACATTTAAGATGAAAGAGAAACAAACATTGGCCTATGATTAGTAAGTAGAGTTCTGGCGCAGGCGATGCGCAAGGATCCTTGAGCGTCCCTCTCATACTGCATTCAGCTCTACTCAATCATGGCCAAAATTGTATTGGAAAAAATTACTAACTCATAATCTCCACTAGCTTGAACCTGGTAGCTGCCCAACGTATCTTCAGGTCCATTTTCGTCGTGTTCGCAAGCAAGGATTTTGGCGCCAGAAAACTGAAATTGTTTAATCAAAATGCAGCTTTTTTATAGCCACAAAATAGCAAAAAGTGATAGAAATAGAACTGAGGCAGGGGAAACAGGCTGAGTCTGGTCTCTGTTTCAAAAAGGAAAACCCTCTGAAAACCTCGTGAAAAGGTTGGCAAGAGAATCGGCCATATATGTGGTATGGGTAATCCGAGGTGCAGCTTTTGGCAAATCGGCAGAAAACGAAAGCCATAATAAAACTGATGAGTTTTTGCATTTCGAGCTGTTTTTGGTGAATGGTGAACTTTAGCTTATATGATGAAAATAACCTCGATGTCTGACGGGAGGCGGAGAACTCAGACTTAAGCAAGTTCATTTGCAGCTGTGCTAATGTTTTGCTTCTTTTTTCTGCTAGAAAATATATGCAACTCGCGATAGATACAAAGTTGTAAAACACTGGCGTTTTTATTGTTACCCGACCCCACCCAACATTCTTTTTTCGAGACACCAGCTTTATATTTTAATAGCTGGGTGAGACAATAGGCCACCTAACAGCAGTCAAACGAAAGTGAAGAAAAATCATGGATCAAATATTGAGCGGATATGTGAAGCTTGCTTCTCATGGCGAGGCTCCAGAAGCCAATGGCTTGCTGGACGATGGCTGCCCCCAAAGCCAGGACAAACTTCTCCAGGATCAGATTCCAGGTTTCCCGTGACACCTATGTGGCCAGGCTGCCGCCATTGCCCCGCCCCTCTGGGAAGGAGACTTTTGAGTGTGGAGACAGCCACTGATGTCGCTGGCTTAGAGGCAAAAAGGGAAGGAATGTCTGCTACTGATCAGATAGAGGGGGAACAAGCCGTGCAGCATTGCCTTAGCAGGTCAGGCAGGATCCGTCGATAATAATCGGTAAATGGTAAATTTTTCCACCATTTTTTTAAGCGCACATCTTGAGAACAAATCAAGTGTATGCTGATGCTGGCATTGGACGTCAAAAACATTTCTATTCTTAAAATTACACTAATTGTAATTATAGAAAAATGTTGTAAATTGTCTAATAGTTTTTTCAGCAGTTTGGATTCAAGCTTTGATGACGGAAACTGTAAATGGTTTTTGTCGCGCGCCTATTAGCTGACATTACAATGTCGGTAGGCTGGAGGGTATCAATTAGAGACAAAATGGACACATTGCTCGACTTCATCACAGGCACTTAGCAGGTGCGGCTGGGATGAGAAGGAGTAGAGGCTGCATACTCCACCGCGAAAGTCCCCAGACTGGCAATACCTGCAATAGAATCATTTGCATCTAAGGCTAAGCTTGGAAAGAAATCAAACTCATGCTTCATGCAAGCCATGAGGCAAAAATTCACGTGACTCAGGCCATTCACAGTCCTGAAAATATTTGGCATGAAAGTTTAGCACAGTTCCAAATTATGTTCAAAAAATTTGCTAATGTTGGTAAAAGTTATTTTGCTACAATATGATACCTGCTTAATGCAAAATAGACCAAGATATATTTGCAAGACATTTATATGATAGCTCCGTACAACTTGGTCATTTTTAGACAGAGCAGTCCCTAGAATTTCGCATCAAGCCCAATCTTTCGCCAAAATTAAAGTTATTATTCATAATGTTATTAGTCTGTTGTATCATAATATCATAACATAATGATATCATATCATCCAAATTTTTGAAAATGCTACAGTTGCCCAAATTAAGTGAATGAAAGGTAACGCAAGTTTGGCATTGTCTGGCAGAGTGATGTTTAATGCACGGCCTGGCATGAGACGTCCACTCAGACGATGCTTTTTAGGGCGCATTTTGTCTGCAACTAGGTCCTGAACCTGATCTTTCCAGGACCTTCTCGTGATTATCCAAAAGTAACACTTTTCAAAGTTCTTCTGGCGTCATCTTTATCCTCTATCTATGCCTCATCCTGATCCTCAGCCTCCCCATCACTCTTTGAAAATTGATGGAAGGACACTTTTCAAGCACTCAGAGAGGAGGCCAGATAAGAGCCAGGAGGCATATACAATAGAGTCCCTTGCAGGCGCTGGGCTTGTGTAGACGCAAAACCCAGCGTCCTGTGGTCTGATCTCCAGCCTCCAGGTGCTCGCAGGCACCGCGGACGCTATCAAATCGAACAGCCTCACAGCCCAGCGCCGCGCTGCAGCTGTGCAGGCAGGGATCAAAAGCGGCAAAGGCTGCAAACATTGAGTAAATATGATTACTATAAGCATGCTGTAAGTATAAAAGGCCGCTTACTATTGCTGTAGGTATTCCCACTGCTCATCTGGCGATAGCTGCAGGGTGCATCTGCACTAATATACCATTAAAACGGTTGACTCCTATTACGATTGAAAGCAGACCGCACTGTCGAATATAGCTGTTGAGATTGCGTGCCCCGGTCCTTCTGGCTACTAATTCTGCCGGCAACTTCCCCTTCAGCCTAGCTAAGAGCAGATACACTGTCTGGCTTGTTGAGGAAATGGTTGAGTGACATGCAATCGTGCAGTCCGTTGCGGGGTGCGATGACAAATGTGTAGCCGTTGCAGGCAGCGTTGCGGCTGCAGATCCTCCCACACTCCGCCGCATTGTTCACCCTTGGCGTGGCCTGTAGATTGAAGCCTTGGTCGTCCAGCAGTTGGCCAGGGTAGGCGGTGTATCGGCTGCAGGCCTCTGGCACTTCAGCTAGACTGTCCTTGTAGAGCAGCGATGCCCAGGAGGAAACTGCAATTGAAGGAGAATCAGATTTTTGGTCCATAAGTTGAGGGAAGGGCACAAATTTTAGGCACCTCATTTGCTGTCAGACCACATTTTTATCACTTCAAATACGCTCTCACTTCTCCTAGTAAGAGCGTATTTGAAGTAATATAAATGTGGTGTCTGACACCAAATGAGGTGCCTAACATTTGTGCCGTCACAAATAAAATCAGGTAACTAACTGACTGTGTCAAGCAGCAGCCATAATTTCAGTAAAGTCGGCATGAAAGATGCTTGATTCAGCAAAAATGGTAATGACTGAATAATCGGAAAATGGCTGGCTGGACCAAACGAAGGAGGCTTTTACTTTTTGACGGTTGCGCAGTCACCATTCGTTATGCCGCATTAGCTGTGTGACAACGATTTGAACAATATTTCTTTTTAGCCGCACTTGGCTTGGCTTTAGAAACCGGTGAAAAACTGCTCCTTCGTTTGACTCGCTTTCCTTTTGATGAAACCGACTGCTCGACCGACCCATCAACCTGGACCTACACGACGGCTGCTACAGCTGCTGGGCATGGCAGAACTCCACTTTGTTCCAGGTTGGTTGCATTTAATTTGTTCCACCCATAGTATCAGGAAGGTCGGCATGAAAAACGCTGGAGTCAGCAAAAATGATGGAGACTAAAGAGTCAGAAAATGGTTGACTGAACAAAATGAAAAAGGGGTTTTTCTGTTGATGGTTGCGCGGAGACCATTTATTGCGCCGGATTTGCTGTGGAACAAATGACTTGAACAATATTTCTCTTTAACCGCACTTCGCTTGGCCTTAGAAACCGGTGAAAAACGGCTCCTTCGTTTGATTCGTTGTCCTTTTTATGAAATCGACCGGTTTTCAGCTGGGACAAACAGAACGCAGCATTAATTTTTAAGACAAAAAGAGATTAATGGAGAAATTGAAAAAAAATTAACAGCTGAGTAGGCGACTTAAGCTGGTCGTACAAGCTAAATGCCCTCAACAACAAATCATAGGAAATAGAAGTTGAACGGAAATGAGAAAACAAAAATAGTTTAAAAATTCTACAGCCTCTACAGCCTTTAGTTATCGAAGATCTATCTGCTAGGACCGCCTCTCCGCCAGAACCTCGGCGACAAAGTCTTCACCTATTGGCGAAGCTTCCTGGGTGCTGGAGAAATCGTCCCAGCACTGTTAGTACTGGGCGTTCTTCTAATAAATGTAAAGTGATACATAAAGTGACTTGACGGCTCGTTTTTGTGTATTTTTGAACTGCCGCCCAGGACTTGGCCTGGGGGCAGTA
>JASANA010000425.1:0-20484 GCA_030248095.1 Ptycholaimellus sp. GST1_10
ATATGTATGCGAATCTGGGGGAAGTAATGGGCGTGGTAAGTAGGGATCATTGTCGCTCAAAGTGGCTCCCTTGAGCTAGTCTGCTGGTGCGTGGTGTCCCATGTGCGATGCCTCGGGTTGGGTGTTGAGGTTGGCCGTGTGTTGTCCCTCCCCGGGCGTTGTCCGATGAGGGTGGCTTTCCTCGAGGATCTGAATTCCAGGATTGATCAGACTTCCCGGGGGTGTCCAGTAGTCGATCCACCTCTGGCAGTCCGTTGACAATGGCTGCCAGTGACTGGACTTGCTTGTAGGTGTCTTGTAGAGCAGGACTGATCCGGCATAGCCTTTGGAGGCTCTCAAAGGCAGCGCAGAGCTGATCAGTCTGGTTGTGGCTGAATACATAGCCGTTGCCTTGGGCCCGGATAGCTGTATCCGCCCTCTCCCTCCTGGCTTCAGCTTCGGCCAACTGGCTTTGGAGTTCGTCGCAGGTCTTTTCCAGTATCTTTACTCTCTCCCGTGGGTCCTGCTCTGCTTGTGTTGGCGTCACGGGGCTGTTGCCTTGGCTCGATGGTCGTCGGTGGTTGCTGGGAGGTTGTTGTTGGTGGGTAGGAGGCCCTCGGTGTCCTCCCAAGCTTTCCTTGCCTCCCATGAGGAGGTACAAGATATCGTGGCCTCCTCCTATGTGTATGTAGTTCCTTGGGGCTGCAGACTTGCTGGGGGAGTGTGAACGCTGCCTTCCCAGCTCAAGGCTGGCCTCGTCTCCCTCCCTCCAGTCCTCGCTTGCTCTCTCCTGGTGTGGCGTAGTGTCGATTTCGTCTCCCGTCAGCTGCTGAGGAGTATCGGCAGACATATTTCTGGAGTTGAAGTAGGACTGTGCTGATGCGGAGGGCTGGCGGTCGGTGACGATGGGTTGCTGGAGCTGGTGGGTGAGGAGGGCTGGCAGAGGGAATGACTGAGGCTGGGGTACAAGCCGGGTACTCTAATCCTCCCCCCCTGGCGTGTGTTTGGGGGCCCAAGCAGGTTGGGCAAGGCCTGTTCCGTTGTACCGCTGGAGCTCCATCACCATTCGCTGTTGGAGGAAACCTCCTGTGCGCGATCGACCAGTGTGTGGAAGAAGGGTGTGTAAAGCTGACTAATAGGGCAATTAGGCAGAGAGAGGGGGATCGTTAAGATCCGGGCGCTGAGGCAGTGGGTGTTTAGAGCTGACAGATGAGTGCCAGTGTTTGTAGAGGCCACTTTTTTCGAGTGGCGCAAAAAGGCAGGGGGGTGGTGGCAGTGCAGAGTCATTAATCGTCCGCGCTTAGCTGCTCCTTGGAGGATGCAAAGCTTTGGCTGGATAGCTGGCTGCCGTTGTCCGGCGTAGATTGCAGCAGGCAGCGGTGAGTTCCGAAAACTGATTGGAGCCAATTTTCAAACTCGAGCAGCAAAGTTGAAGCGTTGGCTGGAAGACTGCAGCTGCTGGCCAGTGAAGATCGCAGTGGACAGCAGCGAGTTTGAAAACTGACTGGAGCCAATTTTGAAACTTTGTCAGCAGACGCAAAGATTACGTTGCTGGCTGGTGGCTGCAGGGAATTTCAGAATCCGTTCAAGGATAATGAAATTGCCGTCAACGATGCTTGCGTAGATAGCAGGAAGACAACTTTTCAGTTAGTTTTCGATGCTCAAGCAGCAAAGTTGATTTGTGCTGACGCGGACTGGGGCTGGTAGCAGACCGCTTTGAAAACTGACAATAGCCAATTTTTCAAAGTCCAGCTCTACGTGAGAGGAGTCTTTGTCTTCTGTTTTGCACACAACCTGCACTACGTGAGAGAAGTCTCTCTGCTCTGTGCTGCCCGCAACCTGCACTACGTGAGAGCAGTCATTGTTCTGTGCTACCCACAACCTGCACGACGTGAGAGCAGTCTTTGTGTTTTTGTGCAAACAACCTAAACTGTGTGAGAGCAGTCTTTGTTTTCTGTTTTGCCCACAGCCTGTACTAAGTCAGACCAGTCTTTCTATTCTGTTCTGCCCAGAACATGCACTACGTGAGAGCAGTCTTTGTGTTCTGTTCTGCCCACAACATGGAGTACGTGAAAGCAGTATTTGTGTTCTTTTCTGTCCACATTGCGCACTATGTGAGAGTAGTCTTTGTGTTCTGCTTTGTCCACAACCTGAACTATGTGAGAGCAGTCTTTGTGTTCTGTTCTGTGCTGCTCACAACATGCACTACGTGAGATGAGTCTTTTTTGGTCTGTGCTGCCCACAACATGCACTACGTGAGAGCAGTTTTTGAACTGCCGCCCTCAGCTTAGCTGATGGCAGTCTAAGGATTAACCCCAAAAGGGTATATATAAGTCAGCAGAGCTAGCGAGATGAGTTTTGAAGCTACAGGGCCAGATTTTTGCATGGATACTTCTTATGGGTGCAGCTCAAAATTCTGTTTTGGGCGCAGTGATCTAATTACTGGAACTGTGACAATTGCGTTTTTCTCGAATTTCGTACATCATTCCGATTTTGACCTAAAATTTTGGCCCCCGGTTTGTTCAAATGAGATTTTTGCAGAGCACGATCGTTTTGGCAATACATGTCCCTTTTCAATGGCGTTGAGATCATGAAAAAAGCTTCAGTAGAACCAGAGTTATAACATTTTTGAGCTGCCGCTTTCAGCTTGGCTGCGGGCAGTCTAAGGATTCTTCCCAAAAAACACATGTCCCAGACCCCGTTTTTAGAGAAACGTCAGCCCCAGGGTAGAGACTATAATTTATTAGAATAATGTTTGACCTAGAATTTCAATTAAAACAAATTGCACACCATCATTTGATCAACTACATTTGATCGGTTTCATTAGCAGTAAATTGCTCAATCAATCATTCATACTATTGATAGATTGTCATGGTTCCAGACATAAAAGAAATAACCGGCTTGCCCATAGTTGAACCCCTTGATATAGTTGTGTTCCGTTTTGCCCACAACCTGCATTACGTGAGAGTAGTATTTCCGTTCTGTTCTGCCCACAACAAGGACACCATGAGAGTCGTTTTTGTGTTATGTTCTGCCCACATTGCATACTATTTGAGAGTAGTCTTTGTGTTCTGCTTTGTCCACAATCTGCACTGCACGAGAGCATTCATTTTGTTTTGTTCTGCCCACAACCTGCACTACATGACCCAACCCTCAAAGCCCTTGCTATCCCAACAGCTTCAAAACAGTCACCCGACAGTCCAAGCTGCACATCCAGCAGTACGCTCCAAAAGCTTGCAACCCGCCAAGGAAAGAAGATCCCCCTTCCTACCCTCTTCCACAAGGAGCAGCCATCCTCTGGTCTCCCTGCAACCCTACACTGGAACTCTACAGAGCTCTAAGAGAAGGCAAGACCTGGGACCAGTTCCAGGCCTGGCACAAGCAGCACTGCTGCCCAGCCTACTGGAAGCTGGCCTACTGCTCCGCCAAAGCCCTGCAGTGGGCCGCCCCATTCCTCAACATGCTCAGACTGTGCCTCTGCAGCATCGCCGTTGAATACATCAAACCCGACCACAAAGGTCACTACCCCTGCACCAAGGTGCACGAGGAGTCCAACAACATTGCCTCCTTCCTTGACGTCATGGACAACTCCGGCATCCCCAAAATGAACTTTGGTCAGTTCACCTCCTGCATCATGAAGTGCCTGCCCAAGGCCCAAAACTGGATGCACTCGTACATGATGCGGCTGCTGGAGATCATGACCCCGCACGAGGTATTCATTCATCCACACGTTCAAGTCCTTTGTGGCCAAGCTCTTGCACAGCTCCGGCACCCAAGAGGGCCTGCTTGATGACCAAATGGCCATGCTCCACTCTACCAGCATCTACACCCAGCTACGCCTCAGCTACGAGTTGTCTGCCAGAGGACAAATCAAGGAGTTCTTTGCTGGCCAGCGCACAGACACAGAGGCCAATCCCATGGTCACTGAGTATCCCAAGGTTGGCCCAGCCATCAAGTTCAAGGTTCTGGAGCTGAAGGACCAGCCATGGACCCTGCAACCAGAACATCAGCTTTTCGCATGCCTGCTCCTGGGGCACTTTAAGCACATGGTAGAGACCACACAGCTGGCGGACGGCTTGCAGCTGCGCTGCATCCTGTTCAGCTGGGACAGCATCTGTCGTATCCCACGTATTTATTTGGGAGTAAAGCAATAGATGACTTTGGAGAATCGGCGGTAAATATTTCTCTATCAGATTGTCAGCAATAGCACGCGAACAAAACGTTCAGAAATTTAAAACTTAAATCATTAGGGCCACAGCTTTTTGCAACCCAAATACAGTTGATACGCAGATATTCTTACTGGACTTTTTGCGATGTCTGCAACAAAGTCACAAATGTTTTCTTGCAGGAGGGAAATGCGGCTATTTCCGCTAGCCAACACCTATACTCCTCACTGGCAGACATCTCTATCTGCAATGTCAACTCCAAATTCTGTTTCATCACCAATTCAGCAGTGGTGATCTGGGTATTCATCTTTGGGGGTCATGATATCTGCTGTTGGAATAAAGTCAGCACATTTGAAGCAAAAATAATCAACCAATGTTACATAGTAATTGAAGAACTACAAGCAGCTTTCAAGATAATGCACCTAAAAAGATTCTTGGGCAACAAGAGCTCACATTTGTGTCTGCCCTCAACAGCATTTTTGGGCCAAAGCAAAACAGCAGTGGTTTTTACCAATGGTTTTCCACCTTTCATAAATTTTGCCAAAAAGACAAAAAAATCAATTCAAACAACCTCTGGGAAAAAATAAATAATGACACTGACCCAGTCAACGCTTAATTAAATTATTTAAGCTTTCAATTATTCCTACAGCAAGTAGAATTTTTTGGTCATTATGGATGCAAATTTGCTGGTCAAATCTGATATTACTTGGTATTTTAACCCTATTAGCAGCACTAGACCCAACTCTAGCCATCAGAGCATATTTCGGTAGGCCAGACTTAATTGTGAGACCCAACGGAGATGCCTTTTTAATTTACCAATGTCACCATGTGGACAACGTAAAAGTTCACTGGAACGGAAAAGTCAATGGAAAATGTTACGACAAAACACTAGTAACTTATAAAAACGAGTTATGGCGAGTTATCATGCCAAATTCTAGGTAACTGACAAAATTGGTGGCAGAAAACCCTGCCTCCATACACACAATTCAGTTTTTTGTTTAGCAATACACACCACTCGCCAGCAGGCAGGGTAGACGTAAGATCATTGGCCACAATCACAATAAATGAGCTAGATAATTGTTGGAAACCCGGCCAACACATACATCAAATCAGAATAAATTAGCGAAGTCTTAGGTTGGCAACCCGTCGTACATTTGGACTTTCTCCCTTTGTGTGTTCTGTTTTGCCCACAACCTGTACTTCGTGAGAGGGTATTTGTGGAAGCTAAGATAATCTGAATAGTTGTTGGTGATGTGGTACTTGTTCCAGTTGTTGAAGACCTTGTTCCAGATGTACCCAACACAGATGTGTCACGTAGTGGGTACATAGAGAGGGGCGCGTCCACCCTCAAAGACATACATGAGCGCCCCCCTACATCATTTTGGAGCCAATCCCAAAAAAACGTCTTGGCAGAACACCCAGACGGAGCTTCATGCAATGTATATATGCGGAATGTCGAAAGAAAATGTCTCATTCTCACAAAGGCTTCGTTGAGTGAAAGTAAAGGATATAGTCTCTTAACAATGGTCCGCGATAATGCATCCAAGCTGGAGGCTGCGAAGAATGTTTATTCCGCATTCCGTCTTCTGTCTCTCTCTCATTTGTTTGGGGAATGGCATATTACAGGATATAGAGAGGCCGGAGGCGACGATCAACGATGTCCTCTACGATCTCAGCAACGTGCCAACTAGGTGCAGCTACTCACAGAGTCGCTGTACTTCGAGCTCTGCAATCTGCACCATAGCAGCAATAGCCTGAACACTTATTTTTTTCTGTAAAACTTTAAAATGTTTTGCTAAAAAGCTAAAACATTTGGCTCTTAGAACAAAATCTGAAAAGTGTTCACGATTTGGGTCTAGAAATCGTGAACACTAAAATAAATGTACCAAAAATACATAAAAACGCCAAAAAATTGTGTTTATAGCTATTCTACAATATTTTAACCTATTCTGCCTACATTACATACATTGAAAGTAGTCGAGAAGAAAATTTCCAAAACCTCAGCCACAAATTGCCTAAGCTTAGCTTGTACTACTTGTGGTATTTGAGTCAAATTTTACGGATCATATTGCAAATTGTGCAAAACGCAGATCTTTGCCTCAAAAGTGTTCACTTCACAATAGTTTATGATAAAATGCTAAAATTTTGAGTTGCAGAATACACACAGATCTTAAAACTAAAATTTAGAAAAGTGTTCATGATTTGAGTCCCGAAATTGTGAACACTAAAATGAATATCAATAAAATTCATGCAAAGCACTAAAAAGAACAAATCAAAGCATTAACAGGCTCAGTGTATGCTATTTAATGGAGGATCACAAGAAACAGGCACTGAAATTGGTCAAATGTAAAATTTTGAGATTCTTGCTCAAAAACAGCCAGATCTTATTTTGCACTATTTGGGTTTGTGGTTAATCATGACAGAGTTTGTCAAAAATCGTCAAATTTGCCTCAAACTTGCTCACTGCTCCATCCGAAATGCTAAAAAGATACAGATTTGAACTTCAGAGTCATTGCAGCTGCTAGGAAATTTAAATAAGAGTTAACATTTACTGCCCAACTCGTGATCACTTTCCAACAAGTATATGGCGCAAAGCGCAATAGGTGACCGCGGAGCGCACCACCTCTACGCTTACAATATGAATGCATGGAATTTTGTCAGTGCTAAGAGCACGTCTGAGGGTTCTCCACCATTGTTGAAAGTAAGCACATATATGGAATCGCTATATATGACTTGTGAACAAAAAAACTCAAGTCCTCTGTTCAATTCTGAGCCAGTCAGATGTTACTGATTAAGGATGACATTGTCGTGCATGAAAGTTAGTCACTCAAGAAGTAAGTTGTGGTTTTCTAACCATTTTTAAAAGTAAGCACAGATTTGGAATCGCTAAATACGACTTGTGAACAAAAAAACTCAAGTCTTTAGTGCAATTCTTAGCCGTTCAGGTGTTACTAATTATTGATGACATTGCCATGCGTGAAAGTTTGTTACTCAAGAAAGTAAGTCTGTGGTTTTTCAATGATTTTCAAAAGTAAGCACAGATTTGGAATCGTTATATACGACTTGTGAACAAAAAAACTCAAGTTGTCTGTGCAATTCTCAAGATTACAGGTGCTACAGCGCAAAAACTGTATATTGCAATGTTTAAACCTTTCTACCCAAATAAGTAATGTTTCATATGCTCGGAAACGAGGTCCACCCCTCCAGATCTTCCTGAAATTGTATTACCTTTCAGGAAAAAAAAAGTTTGTCCCGAATCCGTTTAGAATTTGCCCGTTCCCAGCATTTCCAGATATATATATATACATACACATGAGGACAAAAGTTCAGTAACCTCTATAGACCGCGGAGCGGCCCTTCGGGCCGCTCCGCGGTCAAAAATTTGCAAATGCAATAACCTAACGCCCAAATTTACTGCCCGAATCGTGAACACTTCCCCAAATTTGCAAATGCGACACTGCCTGTAGACCCAGTATAGCAAGAGTGGCCAACATACAATGCGATTGACCATTTATAATCGAAGAACATTGAGCATCAATTGGGAGTAAGCTTAAGCCAAAATCAATTTACCTAGCAGAGTAAGAAAGCAAACCACAGAATGCCGCTGTCGGTTGTTTCCATTTATCCCCCAATCAGAGAAGGCCTCAAGAGCAGAGTTTTCTCTGGTGTTTCTGGCAATCGACCAAGTTAACAAATGAATTCATGTTATAATAATATGCATAGTTTATATAATCACATATTTTAACACATCGGAATTTAGCAACTCACTTTATAATGTACGGTTATAAAAAGCAATTACTGTATATATATAATAGTTTGCTGCTGGTTGCATCTTATTGACCGCGGAGCGGCCCGAAGGGCCGCTCCGCGGTTGATAGAGGTTACTCAACTTTTGTCCTCATATATATATGTATCTGGAAATGCTGGTCCTGGCCGAATTCTCAACGGATCTTGGCAAACTTTTTTTTTCCTGAAAGGTGATGCTATTTTAGGAAGATCTGGAGGGGTGGAACATTCTCCGAGCATTTGAAACATTACTTTTTTGGGTAGAAAGGTTGAAAAATGGGGTATGCTGTAAAAGGCTCAATTCTCAACGGATTTTGACACACTTTTTTTCCCTGAAAGGTAATAATATTTTAGGAAGATCTGGAGGGGTGGAAATGGTCCGATAGCATTTGAAACATTACTTTTTTGGGTAGAAAGTTTGAAAAATGGGGTATGTTAAGAAATAGCGAATTTTCAACGGATTTGGACAAACTTTTTTTTTGCTGAAACGTAATAACATTTTAGGAAGATCTGGAGGGGTGGAACTGGTCCCAAAGCATTTAAACATTACTTTTCTGGGTATAAAGTTGGAAAATTGCAATATGCGGTTTTTGCACTGTACTACCTGAAGTCTTGAAAATTGCATGGAAGACTTGATTTTTTTGTTCACTAGTCTTATAAGTCGATTCTAAATCTGTGCTTACTTTTGAAATTGGTTGAGAAACCACATACTTGATTTTTGAGTTAAAAGGATCATATAAAGGATGCGCTCCGCGGTCACCTATTGCGCTTTTTGCCATATACTTGTTTTTCACAAGGATATTTGGTGCTATTTACATGAGCAAGGCCTTTGCAAAACTACTTATAGAGAACACATTTTATGTTTAGAATTCTAATTCAATCAAAAACGCAGTACATAATAATATATTAAATTTGGTAAGGGCTAAAAGTCAGTTTGTTGAAACATTGTATGTCATCCATGATGTATTAGCATTCTCCCGCAAAGATAGAACAATCAAAGTTCCACTGGGCCCTGCTTCAGTGTAAAATAATTTGATAGCATCATTGTTCGAATCAGTTTGATGCAAGAAATATACAGATGTTCCGTCATTCAATTTAGTGATTTCAAGGTGACTGTCATTTTCAATTTCCCTATGCTCTGTCAATGTATGTCTGCCCAATTTATCAAAAAGTTGTTTCATGTGATGTTTAAGCTCTAGTTCAATATTATGTTTTGGAGATGCCATTTTCGCAGTTCGAATAATGCTTTCTGGTGCTTAGTGATAATTAGTTGTTATCCATTTATTAGATAAAAATCGGTAAATCATGGAATATCAAATCAAATGTAACCAGCTAAAAACATTTTATATTCCTTCAAGCTGAAGCTCCACAACCTTAAATTATTCAAGTCTCGCTCTTAAGACGTGCTGGCCCTCCAGCCACCACAATTTGCACATCTGATTTGCCGGGCAGACCACGTCCAACCCAGTTTACACCATCGTTAGGAGGGCCAGCGTCATCAACATAGTGAATTTACCTGCCTTTTGATAATTTAGTTCCCCATCCCCCATTTGCATATTCACACAGCAATGGACATCCCTCCTAACAAGCGCCCTCTTCCACCAGCCTGTCCTCTCATGTCAGGTCTGTGTGAGACGTACTGTATCCTATTTTTTGAGATTTTTTAAAAATCTATTTCCTATTTAGTATCATGGAAATAGAAGTGGAGACACGTCAGCGGGAATCGACTGCGCAACCCAGTTCTGATCCCACCCTACAGCCTACAAAGGAAGTATTGCTGCATTTGAGTGTTTAAGCAAGGCTAGATGAAGATGCAAAATTAGATTCGAGGCAGCACGGATAGTCAAAACTGAATTAGTTGAATGAAGCAACACCCACTAAAACACACTATGGCACCTGTGATTTGTTATTGTCATTTAAACCAAATCAAATTACATTCAACACGATTTAACAATGATAGAAAACATAATAGCAAGAACTTAATAAAACAACAAAACTGTCGTGGCATAATTTGCTGCTGTAACATTTCCAGTTTCAAAATTTATACCGTAATGCCAAAAAGGAATACCATAAAATTACTCAGTTTTAACTGAGGACCATTTTTGCATAACTATGCATTGCCGTGCTTGCTGCAATAATAATGAAATCCTAGGCGAGGACATCGCATAACATAGCAACTCTTCTTTCCATCCAATGAAAGGTCAGGAACTGGAGGTCAGTGCACCTTCCATGAACACGACGACGGATGATCTTTTGCCGATGGAGGAGCCGATGCAGACGGAGCAGCCGATGCAGACGGAGGAGCCCGTGGACACTCCGCCCGGTACCCTGCCCAGTCCATCCCCTCCCCTCCCTACCCCCTCTCAGACAGAGCCCACCAATGAGTCCGCCCTGACCATCGCCGACTTCGAACCACCCGCTGGGGACAAAGGCAATCCCTCTGGCTGATGACCAGGATCCCCCCCCAAGGCTTCTACCCCCCCCCCTAGCCAGTTTTGGACCAACCAAGAATTTTGCCCCCCCCCCCCCCAAATAGTTTTGCCCCCCCCCCCCCCAAATTTGCCTTGTATTCTTGAGGTTATCAACTATGCATCGGGTGTGACTAAAAGCGCAAGATACAAGCAAGAACAGTATATGAGTTTGGTGACCACTATCCCCCCCCCAAATGCCACTTGGTGGGGGGATACTGGGTCATCAATCAAGGGATTTTGGCATTTTGGGGGGGGGAGAGTGGTCACCGAAATCGGTGACCAGAACCCCCCCCCCCCCCCAAGTGCAAAAACACCAAAAATCGCCTTGAGAGCATGATCATACGTACATTGATTACTGATTTGGGGGGGGGAGACTTACGTGGGGGGGGGGATACTTATGTGGGGGGGGATACTTCACAGGTGGGGGGGGTAAAAGCTTGGGGGAGGGTAGAAGCCTTGGGGGGGGATTCTGGTCATAAGCCATCCCTCTCACCTCTTTCATCCTCTCCAGACCCCTGTCCTGCGCGGAGGCTCCTGGTCCATCGAGATGAACGAGGCAAGCGGAGCATCATCGGACTTTATCAGCTCCTCCCATGAACCCCGGCCAATGAACCTGCGCGATGGATAAATATCAAAAGAACATTTCCTAATTATTGACCTTCATAGTATATGATATGCTATAAAAGTTTGATACTTATGCTTGCCTCAGTGCAGCGAGCATGGGCCCATCTTAACAGTACCACACATCCCTTTAGAAAAACGTGGGCAGTAAGGCTGATCTGGGGTGTGGAGTTGAGCCAGGAAGAATGTCTGCTGAGCAGTGCTCTGCTTATTAACTCCGTGACCATCAAGCAACCCAGCCGCTTGTGCATTAATCCTCTCCTGTCCATTAGTTTGCCCCAGTCCGCCAAAGAACACTGGCCCAGATGGAAGATGTGAAGTGGGATGAGGTGAAGTGGGACGAGAGAAAGGAGTGTCAGGCCCGAGCGGTACGGTGGATTGTGTCGCCGCTGAGCTATTCAACTCATTTTCAACTTGGCAGCATAAATCCGCTTCTGCTCTCTCCGCCGCCTCTCTTCTCTTTTTTTCCACTTGACATTGCCTCCTTCTTATGTCAGCAATACGTAACTGAACGAAAATACAGGGACAAACGTATTGCTCCGGAAGAGGCCCGGGAGAGGGGGGGAAGGAGAGCGGAACAGGTTAGGGCATCTTGGGGAAAATATACAGACTGATTCCGGCATCCCCTTCCGCCCGCCTCGTCAACATGGGTTGACGAAACCGGCTTGGGAAACGTCACAATAACCATATATAGACGTTACCGTTTATCGCCTATACATGATATCTTTGACGTTTTGACGTTTATATAGGCGGTACAGGCTATCGTCTAATATATTATTGGTCTTCTTGATCTTCTGTGGTGCTTTTCTCCTCCTCTTTTTCTCTCATAGGGACGGGGGAGGCTCCCTATGCTATAACATAGCAACGGGGGAGGCTCCCTATGCTATAGCATAGGTAGGGGGGAGGCTCCTTATGCTTAAACATAGAGACGGGGGAGGCTCCCTATGCTATAACATAGCAACGGGGGGAGGCTCTCTATGCTATAGCATAGGTAGGGGGGAGGCTCCTTATGCTTAAACATAGAGACGGGGGAGGCTCCCTATGCTATAGCATAGGGAGGGGGGAGGCTCTCTATGCTTAAACATAGTGACATGTGACAACATATGGACAGGGAGGCTCCTCCAGAGGAAAAGTTGATTTTTCTGAACAAAAAATGTGTGACCATTTTTGCTCCCATGCTCTTTTGACCGCTGTTCTGGCCTTCAAAACGCCTCTCCAGAACCCTAAAAATAGCCGTTAATAGACGGTAATAGACGGTGACCGGAAATGAAATAGGCGTTATATTCGCTGTTTTTGACCAAAAAAAATTACCGCCTAACATATAACGTAAATCGATTTCGATGAAATATACGGATATACGCTCATATTTAACGCCTATTATTTATATACGTGCCCATCTTTGGGGGCCGGCAGATGCGTTGGGGGGGGGGGGGGGGCGGGGGACCCCCCCTTGGGGGAGGCGGCGGGCAAACGCCATGGGGGGGGATTGTGGGAGTCAGCCGATTTTTTTTTGTAAAAAAACAGCAGTCTGGCTACATAAGGAAAAAAAATTTTGCGCGCTTTGCACGCATGTGGGAATTTTTGTATTATCTAAAAATTTCTTAAATTTTGCCCCCCCCCCCCCCGAACCAAAATCCTAGCTCCGCCCCTGAAAATATCTGCTCTCACGTAGTATAGCTTGTGGGCAGAACAAACCCCAAAAACTGATCTCACGTAGTGCAGCTTGTGGGCAGAACAGAACACAAAGACTGCTCTCACGTAGTGTAGCTTTTGGGCAGAACAGAACAAAAAGACTGCTCTCACGTAGTGCCGCTTGTGGGCAGACCAGAACACAAAGACTGCTTTCACGTAGGGTAGCTTGTGGGCAGAACAGAACACAAAGACTGATCTTTCGTAGTGCAGCTTGTCGGCAGAACAAATCACAAAAACTGCTCTCACGTAGTGCAGCTTTTGGGCAGAACATAACACAAAGAATACTCTCATGAAGTGCAGCTTGAAGGGGGGACAGAACAAACTATCTGCTCTCACTTAGTGTAGCTTGTTGGCAGAACAGAAGACAAAGACTGCTCTTACGTAGTGCCGCTTGTGGGAAGACCAGAACACAAAGACTGCTTTCACGTAGGATAGTTTGTGGGCAGAACAGAACACAAAGACTGCTCTCACGTAGTGACGCTTGTGGGCAGAACAGAACACAAAGACTAATCTCACGTAGTGCAGCATGAAGGCAGAACAGAACACAAAGACTGCTCTCACATAATGCCACTTGTGGGCAGAACAGAATACAAACGCTGCTCTCACGTACTGTAGCTTTTGGGCAGAACAGAACACAAAGACTGTTCTCACGTATTGTAGCTTTTGGGCAGAACAGAACATAAAGACTGCTCTCATGTAGTGACTCTTGTGGGCAGACCAGAACGCAATGACTGCTTTCACGTAGGACAGTTTGTGGGCAGAACAGAACACAAAGACTGCTCTCACGTAGTGCCGCTTGTGGGCAGACAAGAACGCAAAGACTGCTTTCACGTAGTGTAGCTTGTGGGCAGAACAGAACACAAATACTGCTCTCACATAGTGTAGCTTGTGTGCAGAACAGAACACAAGGACTGATCTCACATAGTGCAGCAAAGGGAGACAGGACACAAAGACTGATCTTTCTTAGTGCAGTTTGTGGGCAGAACAAATCACAAAACTGCTCTCACGTAGTGCAGCTTGTGGGCAGAACATAACAAAAAGAATGCTCTCATGAAGTGCAGCTTGAAGGGGGGACAGAACAAAATATCTGCTCTCACGTAATGTAGCTTGTGGGTAGAACAGCAGACAAAGACTGCCCTCACGTAGTGCCGCTTGTGGGCAGACCAGAACACAAAGACTGCTCTCACGTAGTAACGCTTGTGGGTAGAACAGAACACAAAGACTAATCTCACGTAGGGCAGCATGAAGTCAGAACAGAACACACAGACTGCTCTCACATAACTGCCTCCACAACTGCTGCAGCTTGCCACTCCAGCTTGCCCAGTGACGTTGGAGTTGTTTTCTCAACTTAAAAATTCCAAAATAAAATAATCGCCTAAGAAGGATTCGAACCTCCCGGATTCAACCAGCCGTTCATTCACTTAGACCACTACACCACTGGTGGATAAGCATTGTTGTTTAACTGAAGACTTATGAATAAAAGTCAATACATGAGGTCCAAGGACCCGGGGGATGAGTGGGGGAAGAAATGAATACCTACTATCGTCCATTGAATAGATGCGGAGAAGAAGAAGAAGAAGGAGGAGGAGGAGGAGTACGGACAAATGGTTTTTTTTACAAATTTTACTACAATTCTCCAATTTTTCAGCAATTTCTCGCGAGTTTTGGTCAATTTGATGATGTTTTTTCCAATGCAAAAAGAATTAGAAAGATTGAAGCTCCCTGTGACGAGCTAGAGCCTTATCAAAATATAGATCTAGCAATAACCCTCATAACGTACACACAGGCTGAAAAGAGGGGCTGGGCGCTGACGGTTCGCTTTGCTCCCTCACGCCAGCCCAATATATGTATGTGTGTGTGTGTTTGTGTGTGTCCAGGGCCCATACTCCACGGTTTTTCAATGAAATTGGCTGATTGTGGGATCGGCGCAGATTTGTTCTGCAGTTATGGTCAAAAAACTTCAAAAATGGGAGCCTAAAAATTCGAAAATTTCTCGAAAAATTGCATTTTACTTTTATTAACTATTTATTGTTGTTTAAATGCCTCAAAAACCAATACTTGACCTATACCCAATTGTTACATTTCTTTTATTGAGCCAACCTGCTAATTAATTTCATTTCATTGATTAACAAGGTGATCAAGGCCGCGCATCTATTGGCAATAGCCAATAATACCTTGTCACCAAGACTCATAGATTTTGAAGCAAGTGTAAAAATACACCAACCAGAAACGTGCGTATGTATGCTATGATAATCCCTGCCACGTTTACACATCGCCCTGTTTTTGGTTGCGATCTCGACCCTGACCACGCTAGTAGGTTGCGTGACCAGTCTGAGGACCCTGCTTCTAATAATGATGTGGTCAATGATCCTAAAAATTGTATGTGGAAGATTGAAGGCTGCTTTAATCGAATTAAGGACACTTGGGTCGAGCACACTTGGGTCGGATCGCTTGGGTCTAGGACACTTAGGTCGAGCACACTTGGGTCGAGGGGGACTTGGGTCAAGGGGGGTTTGGGTCGAGGACACTTAGGACAATGAGATATAGGCTGTAAATTGCTTCGAGCAAACTTAAAGCAAACCAGAAATAGAAAACCTCTTCTCTTTCATAAACCTTTTCCTATCCTCAATCCTACTGCAATGCTCTCAGTCATACACACAGGTATTCATTAAATGGCCTATTTTGGTTGCTGTCAACAATTTTCAACCCATTCCAGCTGACTGGGAGAATGGATAATAAATATCCACTGCCGCCATTATTCCATCTTATTGGTTGAAAATATTTAATGGTTTTATGTGGTCCATGTACTAAATACAGTGATCAATTATGAAGTCAACTCAGTCGAGACAACATTTGTCCATAATGGGATGGAGTGTTATATGCTCATTCTAAGATCTGGACCCATATACTTGGTTTCCTCTATGTAGGCCTGAAGCTCCAATACGAATCATAAGAAAAGGGAATGAGATCAAACTTGAAGTAACTTGTAAAGCTTCCATAAAATCGTGAGGATATTAATGAATTGTCTTCACAATCATAAAGATTCCCTAAAATGTATGCCACTGAGTATGCCCGTTATGCTTGTTCAATGACAATTTTGATTCTAACCAACCTACCAATTCGAAAACGTATGAAAACGAATTATCTGCATTAGCAGTGGTGCTTCAAAGCAAGTGTTAATATTAAGTTTTTAATTTCTTTTTAACTAGTATTGTAATGGCGTCAACGTTGTCTTTCTCGGATGTTCTGAAGATGAATATAGAATGCTGGCTCTCATCTGTGCATGATATTTCTGTCAAGACCTTAGCGAATCGAACTTTATAGAAGCTAGGGATTCCAATTATTGGATCAACTAAGTGCAGTGTTCATATGTTTGACAAGGACAGCCATTAATATTTTGCCATATGTCAAAGAATAGACGTCAAGCCATATAACCCCAGAGATAAAATAAAATAAGAAAAGATAGTCACTCGTATCTTGTATTTTGTCGGATAAATGTATCTTTACTGAGTGAGATTTATTTTTGCCATATCTTTGTGGGGATATGAATAATGCCCAACATCTACATTAAACACATTAAACATGTAATCATAAGTGACTGTCACAAAATTTATGCAACAAAATTGAAACATATGAAAAGTCACAAGACTTTTTCTATAACCTAGTGCCCCCACCCCACCCCCCCCCCACCACCCCCCCCCCGCCACAAAAACACCCAACACCCCCACCCCAAACACCCAACAAACCACCCCCCCAAACCACCAAAAAACAAAAACAAAACAAACAAAACACAACAAACCAACAAAACAAAAAAAACCATTTTCGATGCCTTAAAGTAAACATCAAAAAAAAATAAAGAAACATAGTTACAATCAAACGCAGCCCTAAGTCGGATAGTAGTTAAATATCTTAATCAATAATTAGAGGTATAGACTAGAATTTAAGATATCCAGGTCACCCCTCTTTCTCATTCAATCCCCCATTCCTCCTCCTATTCTCCTTCTAGACCTGCCTCCCTACGTGAATCTCAAACGAGAGCTTATTGCGGCTGGTGCCAGGTGTTCTGACTTTGATATACGCAGCATCCCCCCTTCCTCATGCCCCCCTTCACCAATCACCCCTACAGGTCCCCCACTCATCATGCTTTGAGGCCTCAAAAATGGTCGCTATTGAAGAAACTGAAGAAATACGCTCTACCATGGACCTGGAGGGGGAGCTGGGGGCAGAGGACATGGAGATCGACTCTGGGCCCTCCTCTGAGAGCGCTTTGAGGAAGGCCTCCGATTTTGAGGAAGGCCTCCGACCTCCGGCCTCCGCCACGCTTGGCCACCCTCATGCACCGTCAGCCCAGCCTCAACTCTCTCACTGCCTCCCTCACCCGCCTCAGCACCCGACTCAACAACCACAACTCTGACTCAGGATTTGCAGGCCAGGTTTTTCCCTCCTCCTCTTTCCCTCCTCCTCTAGGATCACCCGCCACTGCAGGAGCCGCCGCTGCCTTCCTCAGACACTTTGGACGCCCCACACCACAACCCTGCCTGATACAGCCCCGTTCCACTCACCCACTTGCCACCATCACCACACACACACACACACTTGCCACCATCACCCGCTCTTGCTCTATAGGATCTTCTTTTGAGATATGCATCGCTTTTTAGTCTCGTAAAGAGCCGGCGCTATTGCTTTACCTTTTTGTGACTATGTCAGAGGAGTCCTTTTGGCTCGCTCAACTACTTGTGCGCCTCCTCAAAAACCGCGCCCACTTTGCCGGCCCCCCACCCCCACACACACACACACACTCCCCCACACACCAGCAAAGGAAGGGTCTGGCTTACATGGTGATGAGTGAGCAGAGAGTGCAAAGGTACGCGGCGCCGCCTCAATCCCCTCTCCCATCCACCGCTCTCCACTACAGCTCTCTGTCTCTCTCTCTCTGAAAGAACTGCAGGGCTAAAAGAGGAAAATCGCGCTAGATGGGCGGTCCTAATTTCACGCACGCTTGCCCTTCACAGCTGCTAACCTTTTGAGAGGCGATAAGGAGGGGACACCCACCTCTCTGACATTCTTCTGCCGCCTCCCTCCTTCCCTTATACCCACCCCCCAACTTTCACCGTAGTCTTTAGCAGAGGCTGGTGCTAAACTAATGAGCCTCCTGCCCTTCCCCTTTCTTTCTCCCAAGGTCGCGCCACTTAGAAAACAGAGCCCACTATGCGAGTGTTTGTGTACAGGCATCTGCCGCCTGTGTGAGTGATGATCACCAGTGTCCGCTTTTTCTGGACCCAACTTTTGTTCCCCTCATTAATCTTGGCGGCTCCATGGGTCCAAAGATCTCTCATCCATTTAGCGCAACTCTCCACCCTGTACCCAGTCAGTGGCCTAGCGCATTTATCTCACACCTCCAAGAGGCATTACAAACGTCAGCAGTAGAGGAAGAAAAGGGGCTACAATAAAATCAAGTGGGCTATGGGCCCCAAGGAAAACGGGAGGCTCTTTAAGAGAGCCCCCGAAGGTGGTGGCTAAATGAAATGGGGGTGGCCCAGAGAAGAGGAATGGAAGGATAATAGGAGGGGCCAGAGAAAAGGAGGGGGCGGGGGAGAGGGAGGGCTAGGAGATCTTGACGCAGTTTGTCCTCTTTCTACGCATCGCCTCCTACCCAAAATTCTTCCACCTCCCCCCCCATTCCAAGGGTCAGGCCCCCTCTTTATGGCCTCCAAGCACCCATCAGCTCTCTCCTCCCCCCACCATGTAGGAGATAGAGGATGTCCCAGCACTGAGGAGCCATGTTCAGCGATGAAGGGGAGGTGGGAGGGGTGGGTATTGGCCGCCATGTAGGAGGAGTAGGGATGGGGCGCCGAGGGGGCCACGTTAGGAGGGGGGAGTGGGGGGGTGGGGGTGGGGAGGAGAGAAGCTGATGGGTGCTGGAGCCATAAGGCCTCCCTTGGAATGGGAGTGGAAATTGTAGAGGGGTGCGTAGAAGGACAACTGCGTCAAGTTCCAGCCCCCTCCTCTTGCCCCCTTTCTCTGGCCCCTCATTATCCCATTCCTCTTGGGCCACCCCCATTTCATTTAGCCACCACCTTTGGTAGGGGCTCAGAGCCTCCCGTTTTCCTTGGCCCCATAGCCCACTCATTTTCTATTGTAGCCCCTTTTCTTCCTCTACTGCTGACGTTTCTAATGCCTCTTGGAGGTGCAGATTGAATGCGCTAGGCCACTGACTGGGGTACAGGGTGGAGAGTTGCGCTAAATGGATGAGAGATCTTTGGACCCATGGAGCCGCCAAGATTAATGAGGGGAACAAAAGTTGGGTCCAAAAAAAGCGGACACTGGTGATCATCACTCACACAGGCAGCAGATGCCTGTACACAAACACACACATAGTGGGCTCTGTTTTCTAAGTGGCGCGGCCTTGGGAGAAAGAGAGGGGGAGGGCAGGAGGCACATTAGTTTAGCACCAGCCTCCGCTAAAGACTATGGTGAAAGTTGGGGGGTGTGTATAAGGGGAAGGAGAGAGGCGGCAGAATAAGGTCAGCGAGGTGGGTGTCCCCTCCTTATCGCCTCTCAAAAGGTTAGCGGCTGTGAAGGGCAAGCGTGCATGAAATTAGGACTGCCCATCTAGCGCGATTCTCCTCTTTTAGCCCTGCAGTTCTTTCAGAGAGAGATAGAGAGACAGAGAGCTGTAGTGGAGAGCGGCAGATGGGAGAGGGGATTGAGGCGGCGCCTTGTACCTTCGCACTCCCTGCTCACTCATAACTATGTAAGCCAGTCCCTTCCTTTGCTGGTGTGTGGGGGGATTGTGTGTGTGTGTGGGGGGGGGGGGGCAAGGAAAGTGGGCACGGTTTTTTAAGAGGTGCACAAAGTAGTTGAGCAAGCCAAAAGGACTCCTCTGACATAGTCACAAAAAGGTAAAGCAATAGTGCCGGCTCTTCACGAGACTAAAAAGCAATGCCTATCTCATAAGAAGATCATATAGAGCAATTGTGGGTGATGGTGACAAGTGTGGGTGGTGTGTCGCTGAGTGGAAGGGTGGGAGCAGGGCTCTATAGGCAGGGTTGTGTGTGGTGGGGCATCCAAAGTGTCTGAGGAAGGCGGCGGCGGCTCCTGCAGTGGCGGTGATTGCCTCCTAGAGGAGGAGGGAAAGAGGAGGAGGGAAAAACCTGGCCTGCAAATCCAGAGTCAGAGTTGTGGTTGTTGAGTCGGGTGCTGAGGCGGTTGAGGGAGGCAGTGAGAGAGTTGAGGCTGGGCTGACGGTGCATGAGGGTGGCCAAGCGTGGCGGAGGCCGGAGGTCGGAGGCCCTGAGATCGGAGACCTTCCTCAAAGCGCTCTCAGAGGAGGGCCCAGAATCGATCTCCATGTCCTCTACCCCCAGCTCCCCCTCCAGGTCCATGGTAGAGCGTAGTTCTTTTTCAGTTTCTTCAATAGCGACCATTTTTGAGGCCTCAAAGCATGCTGGGGTGATTGGTGAAGGGGGGCATAAGAAAAGGGGGATGCTGCGTATATCAAAGTCAGAACACCTGGCACCAGCCGCAATAAGCTCTCGTTTGAGATCCACGTAGGAAGGCAGGCCTAGAAGGAGAATAAAAGGAGGAATGGGGGATTGAATGAGAAAGAGGGGTGACCTGGATATCTTAAAATTTCTAGTCTATACCTCTAATTATTTGAATTAAGATATTTAACTACTATCCGACTTAGGGCTGCGTTTGATTGTAACTATGTTTCTTTTATTTTTTTTGATGTTTACTTTAAGGCATCGAAAATGCACTAGAGCAAT
>JASANA010000431.1:0-24841 GCA_030248095.1 Ptycholaimellus sp. GST1_10
CTCCGATTCTACAGGCCCTCCTTTTTCAACTTTGCCATTGAGTGAAACATTTAGGTTGACGCCAGACGCTGTCAGGCTGATTAATCCTTATTATACGAGGATAGTGCCGACTGCTTTCTTTGGACTAAATAAAACCAGGGACGCTACCCAAATCTTTCCTTTTCTTCATCAGGATCATAGGACGATTTTCTTGCATGTAGCAGGACAAGAAACCGAGAAGTATAGTAGGAGCAACGTAGACGAAGCGGATTTGGCTGTGATGGCAGCACAATATTTATTGAGGCGTGTTTCCTCGAACCAGGTTCTGATCATCACTTACTATTTAGCCCAACAAAAGTTGTTGAGACAGAAGTTGCAAGACAAGAGGCTAGATATTTCTGTTCGAACAGTCGATTCAGTCATTGGGCTAGAATCACCTTTTGTTATTGTATCGTTAACCAGGTCGCAGAATAGTCAACAGGAGCCTAGCATTGGCTTTGCTGGATCAAGCCACAGGGCGGTGGTGGCGCTCAGCAGAGCTTCTAAAGGGCTTATTATCATCGGGAACTTTTACACTTTTACGGGAGCCTTCGGGCGACAGGTGATTCGAGGTTCAGCGAGTGCTAAGAAAGCTTATCAGAGTTTCTTGTCTTTGCTGAATGAAGGACGAGTAGTAGAAAATTTTGAGTCTGTACTTTATCAACGAGGAAAGCCAGTTTATAGAAAAGGACATTTATGTTTGAATTCTACTAATGCACGAATCATGAAGCCATTGGAAGCAGGACAACAAATAAAAAGGGTGGCACAATCGCAGAAAAACCAGTCCCAGGCAAAACGCCGAAACAGGAGCGGCGACCAATCTTCTGGGGTGGCGGCTGCTCTGACGTCCGGACCGTCCACATCCAGGGCTCCGATCGATGCGCCAGGTTCACAGGTTACAGGTGATGAACTCTGCAAGAGGTTTTCCACTTGGCATCCCTGGCCATTAGGCTTTGGACAAACGTTTGAAGTATTAACGATCGATCATGCAGTTTGCAACCAAACTACCCCTAAGAAAAATTCAAAGAACTAAAAGTAAGGTATGGGATTGCAGGTCGAGAGCTGGTGGAGCAGGCGTGAGTAATGGCCTCCGGGAACTCGGGCCAGGCGTACCGCTACTGCTGCCCCATCCCTTTCCCCTCCCCGAGTCCATTTCCCAGCCTTCAATGACCAGGATTGTAGATTGTTTTTGTTTTTGAGCCTCGTGACCTCGGCCACATATTAGGGGAGGATGTAGAGGCGCGCGACATGAAAAGAATAGCTTACCTGTGATATCGATGATGTCCGAGTAGTAGAGTAGTAGACTCGTGTCGCGACCCATTTCCCGCCGTGTCACCTGTATTTAGTTTCATTAAGCCAGACACCATCCAAACCTCAATTCCTCAGTGTCCCCTGACCTATGCCACCTCAAAGCCAGCCCTGGGACACCAGGTCTCACCCAGCCAGGACCTCAAAGGTTGCTGAGCTTGGAGACTCCCTTGCATGAAGGCTGAGCTAGGCTAGGCAGAAAAAGGGCCCCAGCCTATGCATAGGCAATCCGGGAACCCCTATGCATAGGCAAACCTGGATACCCCTGCCATAGGCAAAGCTTCAGTGGAATATGCAAACCAGTGCCTATGATGACTTTTCACCTATCCTACACCCCCCCCTGCCATAGGCAAAGCTGGTGTGGAGTAGGCAAATCTGTGTCTGTCTATGGCTACCATTCTCTTTTGCCTATTCTACACCCCCCCCCCTGCATCTCAATTAGCACCCCCCTACCCCCCAAGCTTCCCTTTCTGTCCTATATAAGCAGCCCATTCTGGCCAGTTTCTCAGTCTGCTAAGCCCTCAGCCCCAGCGTGCCTCCAGTGTCCAAGTGATCTACTACCTGTGGTGTTGCTGGATAAACTCTGGGCCCTCAACAGCCTCTTGAACACCAAGATCCACCACATCATCAAGGCCACCAGGGCCTGGTTAGACAACCTCAGCAGCAGAGACTTCTAGGTGAAGCGCTGCCCGATCGCCGAGCCGTCGCAGGGCTTGAAGGTGTCCCTGAGACCAGAGTTGGTGTGGGACTTGTCCAGGACCAAGGTGTCCTCGCAGAACAGAGCCATAAGGTGTAAGTTAGGGCTAAAAGCCATAATCAAAGGTTGTCTGGAGCTAGTGAAGCTGAGGTAAGTGAGAACTGGGTTATCACTCTGGGTATAATCGGTAACAGTGTCTCAGAGACTGCCGTCCTCCTGATTGAGGCAGCCAATCACTACACCAAGACGAGAACATAGAGCCTGTCCAGTCCCAAACTGGGTTTCATCTAAAAGTGGCCGGCAACGCCGCCCAACTGCTTCCGCTCCGAGGACAAGCTTCGCAATTGCTAGGAGGTGTGTTTGGGTGACCCCAGATGCGCCGTCCTCTTGCGGTGGGCTGTTCTTTGCGAGTTTCGAGTCTCTGGTGGTGGCGTGATTTGAGGCTGGGCTGGAGTCCTTCGCCTTCGCCCTCAGTCAGCTCTTTGCCTGTCCCTACTGCTTCAGAGGGGCCACTGAGAAACACCTCAAGCATGCATAGGTCCCTGTCAGGCTTGCGCTTGACACACCTCTCTCTCTACGGTTCCTGCATCTCTCTTTGCTCCCTCCTTCTGCCTTCTGGCCTGCAGCTCAATGGCGCTGGTGACTGGGCTGACTCTCCGGCATGCTCAGGAAAGGCTCTGTGGTGCACACGGAGGAGCGGGTGATCTGCGATGGCTGCCAGGAAGCCTACTGCCTGGATGGCCTCAACATCCTCTTCCAGCCCCATGGCTCCACTACGGTGGAGGCCTGGCTCAGCCTGCACAACCGCATTGTCGCCAAGGATCCCTCAGCCCTCACTTTCACCTTCACCTGTGCCACCTGCTACGAGGGTCGGCATCTCTCTCCTTCCAGCTTCATGGACCAGCTAGTCCTAGCTTCCCTTTTGCCTCCTGACGAAAGGCCGTCTGGGGACAGAGAAGCATCCGCTCACCTACACCTACGTGGGGCCCAAGCAGCGGGTGAAGATGATGGCAGCCCCAACAATGACGGCGGCCCCGACAACGATGGCAGCCCCAACGACAATGGCGGCCTCGACGGGTGCAAGGACTCTGGCCATGACAGCTTTCTTTCCCCCAATCACGGCGGTGGCACCGACAACGACTACAGCAGCATTTGGAGGCCCTCTCTTTTCAGTCCCAGTGCAGCCAGCCTCAGGCCTGGACCCAGCCTTGACAGCGTACTTGGTGGGCCTGGTGGACACCCGCATCAGGTCAGGGCAGCAGGCAACAGTACAGAATCGGCAGGAGCGAGCGGAGGAGCGAGGGCTGCAGACAAACGGATGGCGGACCTGATTGTGAGTCTGCGGACGGCGGGCCCACCGGCACCAACCCCAGCCCCAAAAAAGACCCCCGCGGCCACGCTGCGGCGGATCCCCTGGCCAAGCTCACTCACAAGATCAAGGCCTTTGACAGCTCAGACATCTGCGACTACCCATACTTCCACTCCTGGGTTCAGCGCCGCCCTGGAACAGAACAGAAACCTGGCAGAGAGCAACTGGGTGGTCCACCTGCTGAACCAGCTGGACGGGGCCCTGAAGACAAAGATCAGGCACCTGGACCCTTTCACTCCCGGCAGCTTCCAAGAGTGCCTTTGCCTTCTTCGACCTCGACTATGACTGCAGAGGACGCGATGAAGCGGGCGCTGTTCAAGGGGCTGCTGGATCTCATCCAGGTTCAGGACCAGAGACCCGGGCTGAGAAAGGTCAGAGGATGGCCTCTCCATGATCACCAGCTGGCTCAAGGCCCTTGGCATCAGCGATGCACTGGACACCCACATGTACGGTCTGCTGGACAAGGCTCCGCCTGAGCCTTGCTGGGGCGCTAGCCTGAGCGCTGGTGTCAGGCCAAGTCTCTCACACCTACCTTCGAGCAGTTCCTAGATCCCTTTGCAGCAAGGTGTTTCCTGCAGGCAGGGCCGGCCAGCAAGGAGGCAGGGCTTGGAGCCGGCTTTCTCTGCCTCTCTGTTTTGCCAGAGCTGGGGCAGGGAGTGGACAGGGTCAGTGCTCCAGCGGGCAGCACCCAGCAAGGTCAGCCAGAGACAGTGTCCTTTCCAGGCCCCAGCCAGCAAGGCCCCTGCCAGCAGCTGGGAGCACCAGCAGGGCCAAGGAGAAGGAGTCTGGGGGTGTGAGTTCTGATGAGGGCCCAGGCGCTTACAGAACACCTCATCAGCCTACCCCCAGCCGGAGGCCTGCGAGAAAGAGCCAGCGTCGGGCGGAACGGCGGTGTTTCAACTGCCTCGCGACAATCGCGCTGGCCGGGCTGCGAATTGCCTCCTCCACCAACTGCCGGACGTCCAACAGTCCGTTGGCGTCACAAGGGGGGGCCGCCTAACCGGCCAGCCAGTGGGCCACCAGTACCGCAGACGATGGCCGCAGCTCCCAAGGCCGCGCCGGTGCCATCAAGCCGGCGGAGGCCCAGCTCAGCCTGGCCGGCAGATAACCTACCAGCGGCCATCCTTGCCTCCTTTGCGGCTTTACGTCCGACCACCCAAACCGACCTCCTCAGACGGTCTCTGCCTTTGTGCTCTGCGACTCAGGCTCCAGCCTCAGCTGGATTGCCTTGGACCTGGCGACCAAGCTACAGCTTTGCCTGCAGCCTCCGGAGAGGGTGTCAGTCAGCCTCGTGAGCTCCAGCCAGACCCGCCTCATCACTAGCCGGCCAGTGGACGTGAAGGTCCGCGGATGGGACGGCGGCCGCCTCTGCATCTACGCCTACACGGCACAGGTCCTTTGCCCAGCCCTCACTCTTGGGGGTTTCTAGGCTGGAGCCTCCCCTCCTGGCCAAGCTGATGGGGGCAGAGCACAGACTTACCAACCTGCCTCCCAGGGAGGTGGAGCTGCGAGTGGTGGGCCTGCTGCTCAGGCTCAAAGCCTAGGCGAGAAGGTCCTCGGTGCCTCCAGCCCTTCAGACCAGCCTCTCACCCGGTCTCTCAAGTTTCCAGCACCCGCTTTGGCAGCATCCTGCAAGGCATTGTGGAGGCGGGGGAGATGATGGTGGTGGACCCATGCCAGCCATGGAGCCAGACAGCTGCGATGGCACTGCTGGCAGGAGCAGTCCCAGTCACTCTGCAGGAGCACCTCCACAGCCAGATGGCTCTGGACCTCCTGGGGTTTGACACAGGGGCTGCCTCCCAGAAGACGAGGGCCGAGGACAAGATGAGGGAGCTGCTGGCCGGAGTCTTGCAGGAGGCCAACGGGGCCTTCGTGGTCCCCCTCCCCTTCCGCCAAGAGGCCCCCAGCCTTGCCTCCAACATTGCTCAGGCCTACGGGTGCTCAGCATGGACAGACAGCTGCTTGTCAGGAGAAGCACAGACGGCCTACTACATGGAGCTAAGGAACAGCGGGCTGCCGGGATCATCGCTCCGGTGGCGGAGGCGGTAGCAACTGGCCTCCTGGTGCATCACCTACTGCACTTTCCCGCCCCGTAACGAAGGTGAGGCCGGTGGTGGATGCGAGCATGCGCTGTGGGGACCCGCCCACCAGCCTCAACGACCTCATTGATGCTGGCCCCGACCTCCTCTCTGACCTCTTTCGCATCCAGCTCGGGCTCCAACTGCATCTGGTGGCATTCGCAGCGGACGTTCAGAAGGCCTTCTATGCTCTCCACATCAGGCCGGACCATCAGGAGGCCCTCCGCATCATCCTGCCCAAGGACTTTGCCCGCCCACTCTCCAAGTCCAACTTTCACATCTACAAGTATGTGCACATCATCATGGGCTGCTCCGCCTCTCCCTGGCTGCTCCAGGCCTGCTTCAGGAAGCTCTGCACTGACGCGTTGGCAGCAGGGAACCTGGAGGGGCTGATGGCGGAGGAGGTGGGGAAGGTGCCAGGCTGGACATACGCAGACAACGTGGTGGTGGGCTGCGAGTCCGTGGAGGAGGCCAAGCGGGTGGCCAAGGGGCTCCAGGCACTCTTCAGCCAGGGTCAGTTCAATCTCCAGTCCTTCGGCAGTGCTCACTCCAAGGTCCTGGATGACATTCCGGTCGAGGGGAGGTTAGCAGAGACAGCCTTCCGGAACCTGGGCATCATCTGGAACCTGGGCGATGACTCGGTCTCCTGCCCCGCCATCAACTTCAGCAACATCAGCAAGGGCCAGCTCCAGGTGCGGGACCTCGCCTCTGGAGTGGCCAGGCTGTACAATCCCTATGACTTCTTCACCCTGCTCACACTGAGTGGGCGGCTGGCAATGCAGAAGACTCACAGCTCCTGCCAGGACTGGGTGGACCCAGTGCCAGCAGAGCTAGTGGCCGAGTGGGGGTGGCTGCGGCCGCAGCTGGAGAAGGCTCCGGCTCTCTGCTTCCCTCACTTCCCTATGCCAAGGACCAGCAGTGCTAGCCATCACCAGCCATGCCAGTGACACAAGCTATGGCTTTGCGATCTATGCCTGTGCGGCGGATGGGGGCCAGTCAAGCCTGATCATGGCCAGGAGCCGGCTGGTTCCAGGACCAGGCTGGGGGCATCCTCATCACCAACCCGCGCTCAGAGCTCTGGGCAGTGGAGTTAGCACAGCGAACGGCGCACCTGCTCTGCGGAGAGGGGGCACCGGGGAAGTTCCAGTCGGTTGTCCACTACACCAACTCCAGCATCGTCCTTGCGTGGCTCAAGGCTGGGGAGGGCCCCAGGGCCTATGAGATGCGGCGGGTCCGGGAGATCTAGGACACCGGCGTCACCCGCGAGTTTCGCTTCATCCCCACCAACCTCAACCCAGCTGACTGGTGCACAAAGCCCAGGAGTCCTGGCACCGTGATTCGACGGGCAGCCAAAGTTTTTCTCAGCTATCAGCAGCAGAAGGCCTCCTGGCCAGTCTACTGGAAGGAAAAGGAGGCAGTGGAGTTCGAGTACGTGAAGGCCCTGCCGGCCTCGGAGGTTGGCGAGGTGCTGGAGTACCTGCACACGGACAAGGGGAAGCTGGCTGTGGTGAACCGGGCCAAGCAGCTTGGAGCCAGACTCGCCTCTGACGGCCTCGCCTGGATCCCCACGTGGCCCCATCAGCCCTCCTGCCTCAAGGACATGCTTTCACAAGCCCGGTCCTCCTCCACACTCACCAGCTGCATGGCCATGCCTCAGCCTCTACAACCCTAGCATTGTTCCGGCAACGGTACTGGGTGATGGGTGGTGCAAGGGAGGCGGGAGCGGCAGTGCGCAGTTGCCAGTTGTGCCGCCTCTCAAAGGCCCCACCGCTGCCACTGCCACCATTCGGAGCACTGCTGAAAGAGTGCCTAGCCATCGGCAAGCCTCCCTTCTCATCCGTCTTTGCAGACCAGCTGGGCCCTTTCACTGTCCTCGTGGGGCGGTGCCTGGAGAAGCGCTGGATCCTGCACCTGACCTGCGCAGCCACAAGAGCCAGCCACCTAGAGATCCTCACGGACTACATCGCCTGATCTGCCTCAAACGCCTTTGAAAGGTTCTGGAGCTGGCACGGTCTGACGGAGGGGGTGGTGTGGCTGGACAACGCGACGGCGTTCACCGGCATGGCCAGGGCCCTGAAGCCCATCCTCTGCTGCCCCGGCTACATCCCGCTCAGCCTTGAGGAGTTTGCCAGTCGGCACTCCGTCTCTTTCCAACTGCATCCAGTCTGGGCCCCCTGGGTCAATGGACCCAACGAGTGGCTAAATCGATCCATCAAGGAGGCCCTCAAGCCAGCGCTGTGGCACAGACAGCTGGCCCTGGACGAGTTCCAGATGGTGGTGGTGCGCGTGGAGGCGGCCATCAACTCCAGGCCCCTCTGCCCCGTCTCCGACAGCCCCAAGGACTTCCGGGCACTCACACCAGCCACCCTCCTCTCTCCTCCCATCCTGTTCGAGTCTTCCTGCACACCAGCCTCAGCTCCCCAGCTTCGACGGCTCCAGGTGGCCAAGCAGAAGATCGTCAGCCTCTTCACCGACGCCTGGCGTTCCAAGTACCTAGCCTACCTTCGCTCACAGCACCTAGCCCAGTCCAAGCAACGCGGCCTCCACTCTCTGCCTCCCCCGGGCCTGGGGAAGGCCTGTCTCCTGGCCGAGGACTGGCCTCGGCACCTGTGGAAGCTGGTGCGGGTGGAGTGGCATCATCCCAATGCAGCGGGCACCGTCCGCTTCCTCTCGGTGGTCGACTGCAATGGCTACAGCATCAAGCGCTCAGTCTCCCATCTCGTCCCCTGCGAGGCCTCTCTGGACGCCTCCCCGCAAGCGCAGAAGGGTCAATGCTCTGAGCCTCCAGCTCAGAGTACACCCGCCCCCACCAGTGGTCCTCTCACAGTGGAAGGGCAGAAAGACTTGGGGAAGGCTTCAGGACGGGGGCGGAAGCAACGGGGGCATGGTGCGCGAACGGCTGCAGGGACAGCATCCACTCCCGCTTCTTCTACTCCAACCTGGCCACCGGGAACCTTGAATGCACTCCAGGGTCCCTGCTCTGAACCTCCAGTTCAGAGTAGACACGCCCCTTGCAGTGACACTTTGCCGTTGGGAGATGGAAAGGCTGCCGGTGGAGGGCTTCAGGATGGGGACGGAGGGGAGCGCGGAGAAGGCCAGGGCTACGGGGAGCAGCAGCTGATGGCTCGAGCCCGCCAAGGCCTCCTGCCAACCTGATTTCCATCCCCACCTACCCCTCTTTTCTTCTGTCCAAATTTTCGCTCCCCGCCCCGGCCGCCAGGGCCAGCACGCAGCTGGATGAGGCGCACACTTTCTCTCTCTCTCTCTCTCTCTGTTTCCCCGCGCTTAGCTCTAGGTCCTGTACCCAGCCACTCACTTTGCCTCTTGCTGTAAGCTGTCTCTGGGAGAGCCGCCTGCCTAGCACCACGCGGGTCAGAGAGGCTCCTCTGGGGCCTCTCTCGGTGGAAACTTCGCATAGGCGATGGCCTGGAGGCGGCTAATTCTCATGTTTTACTCTCTCAACTTTCTGGATCTCCTGCTCCGTTCGCAGATTTGCCTAGCCTGATTCAGTTCATCGCTTTCATCCTTGGGCCTTTCACGTTTCCTGTGTTTCAGCCTCTTGGCATTGCTTCAGCATTTCATGCTAGTGCTTTCAGCCTTTGGCGTTTCAGCCGTTTTCAGCCTCTTTCTGCCGGCCATGTGGCCATTCGTTGGTGGCCATGGGCCCATTTGCTGCTTCAGCTTTCAGTCTTGCCACCCAGCGCGCGCGCCCCCACCCTATGCCAGACTAGAGTCCTGGCGAGAGGACTAGAGTCCTGGCGAGGGGACTAGAGTCCTGGCGAGGGGCAGGTCTGCCTCACATTGCCTCGCCTGCCTCGCATTGCCTCATAAGTTGACGAGAAATACAATTTATACTAGTGGAATCTGCTGCGTCATCTGTATTTTGTTTTTGGGCGTGCATGGAAAGAGACACTGAACTGCGCGCCAAAAACAAAATGCAGTCCAAGCAGCGGATTCCACTAGTATAAATTGTATTTCCTTGAATTTTTGCTTGAGGCAATTTCAAATTTTGGAGAAAAGAGTCCCACATTTGGCCTGCCGATGGTACCAGATATATTAAAAATCTGGTACCATGAGAAAGCCAAAGTGATGCACTTTTCTTCTAAAAAATTAAATTGGCAGGGAAAACATGCAAGGAAATACATTTTCTACTAATGGAATCTGCTTCTCTGACGATTACTTTTTGTTTTGCAGTCGAGAATCCATTTTTTCATAGGTAAATGAGTTTATTAAGTATTAATGTATAGAAGGTGATATATAACCTATGCCTAAGGTGATAACCATTTACCTATGCTTTTTTCCATGTACACCTGGGTGGAAAAAAGGGGCTGGGTGTTGACACTTCCCTTGCGCTCGCTCGCGCCAGCCCAAGTAGATGTTGAAAATTCGCAAAAGTTCAAATTAGCATCATTTTCACATTTGCTTGAAAATCTTTCGTCAATCTCATTTGGCCTTTTTTTTGTATTTAAATATGTCCGCGTATCTCTTGATGACAGCCGAGAATACCTTGTTTCAATTGGAAAATTGGAAGGAATTGGAAAGGAATTTTGAGGAGCAGCATTGGGTGGTAAACAGTCTGTCGCCACGTCTGCCATTCCCCCGACCTCCGAAAAATTTGAGTACGACGCCATTCACTGCGACCTTCCTTTATCCGCGCGAAAATGCATCTTTTCATATGATACGTATAAAGCAAAAAAAAACCAAGAATCGGTTAAATTCAGGATCGTGAGGTACATTTGCTTGGTCACCAGGAACGTAAAACTCATGACACATGTCTCTTTTCCAGCTGCAGATTGTCATAAGCAAATGATTCAGATAATATCATTGACGATGCTCAAGAGCCTCTCCAAGCATGGCAGAATTTCCGGAAGTGAAATAAACAGATGGGCAATATGAGCATCAGGAATGTGGAGTGATGCTGGTTGAGGAGATGAGGAAGAGGAGGAGGGCGAGTAAAAGCGGAATGGAGGATGGATGAGGAGCGGCGCTGACACTCTGCGGGAGGTGAGGATGCGTGTTGCACTGGTTCCACTTACAGGCACAGACCTGGAGCAGTGGGGATTGAAAAGATGGGCGAAAGAAAAAAGAAGCATTGCCTTAGGTATTCTGGAAGTTTGGAGGATCCATAGAGGTCCTGCACTCTCTCCACCTTGGCACAGCGCGGCTCGTCCGTCTTCTTCAGCGCCAAGAGACCCAGGTCATGCAGCACCTTCAAACACCCTTCATTGACTCACATCCTTCCTTCCCATCCTCATCCTCCCCTACCTGAAAGCTGGAGGGGACTTTGAAGAGGCTCTCTGCACAGCCGCGCATGAACATGTTGTCCTGGTAGATGCCTGCCGAATGAGGCTTCTGCTGTGGGTGGTTGGAGGGGGAAGGTAGGAAGGAGGGGGGAAGGGAGAAAAGAGAAGAAAGAAACCGCCGGCGACGGTGGGCTCAAGGATGGAAAGGCAGGTGAAGTTGCACTTGGTGACCGGCGGCGTAGGTGCGGAAGGCGTCCGGGTTGGAGCAGAGCGTGGAGAAGCTTGCGCCGGGCATTCAAGTAGGGGCGAGACTGCGGCGACTGCGCGAGTCCCTCTCCCACACTGCCTCCGTCCGTCAACTTACGAGGTATAGAGGGCAGGCGGGGGGGGCAGGCTGCCGGTTGCCCCTCGCTAGGAGCCTCAGTTTGCCCCTCGCTAGACTCTAGCCCTGGCACAGTGGGGGCGCGCGCGCTGGCGGAGACCGAAGCTGAAGCAGCAAACGCGCCCACGGCCACAAACGAAAGGCCACATGGCCGGATAACGAAGCCGCGGCTGAAAGTGCCGAGAGGCTGAACCGCGAAAAGCCCAGAGGCTGAGACAAAAGCCCAGAGGCTGAAACACCGAAAGGCCCAAGGATGAAAGCGATGAACTTATCAGGTGAGGCAACACTGCGAAATGAGCAGGAGATCCAGAAAGTTGAGAGAGAGTAAAACATGAGAAAGAGCCGGCACCTACGTCGCCAAGGCCTCCTACCAGCCTGATTCCCTCCCCCACTCACCCCTCTTCTCCTTTGTTCGATTTTCGCTCCCCGCCGGCCCGCCACGGCCAGCACGCTGCTGGGAGATGGGGCGCACTTTATTCTCTCTTTCTCTGTCACCCCGCGCCCTAGGTCCAGGTCCTGCTCCCAGCCACCCACCTAGCTACTTTTTGTGAGCTGCCTCCGGGAGAGCCGCCCGCCTAGCACCATGCGGGTCAGGGGGGCTCCTCTGGGGCCTCTCTCGGTGGAAACCTCGCAAAGGCGTTGGCCTGGAGGCGGCTAACTCTCATGTGCCCGGCTCTTTCTCCCATGTTTTACCTCTCTCAACTTTCTGGATCTCCTGCTACGTTTGCAGTTTTGAATAGCCTGATTAAGTTCATCTCTTTCATCCTTTGGCATTTCAGTTTTTCAGACTCTGGGATTTTGTATCAGCATCTGGGCTTTCGTTTAAGCATATCGGCACTTTCAGCCGCTTTCAGTCTTTCTGCCGGCCATGTGGCCTTTCGTTTGTGGCCATGGGCCCATTTGCTGCTTCAGCTTTCGGTCTTGCCGCCCAGCGCGCGCGCCCCCAGCCTGTGCCAGGGCTAGAGGTCATCAGGCGAGGGGCAACTAGAGTCCTAGCGAGGGGCAACGGCCCCTGCCCCCCCCGCCTGCCCTCTGTTACCTCATAAGTTGACGAGAACAGAGGCAGTGTGGGAGAGGGACTCGCGCAGTCACAAGCCCATCTCGGCCTACTTGAATGCCCCGCGTAAGTTCTCCACGCTCTGCTCCAACCCGGACGCCTTCCGCACCTACGCCGCCGTCACCAAGTGCAACTTCACCTGCCTTTCCATCCTTGAGCCCACCGTCGCCGGCGGTTTCTTTCTTCTCTTTTCTCCCTTCCCCCCTCCTTCCTCCCTTCCCCCTCCTCCCTCCCTCAGCAGAAGCCTCATTCGGCAGGCATCTACCAGGACAACATGTTCATGCGCGGCTGTGCAGAGAGCCTCTTCAAAGTCCCCTCCAGCTTTCAGGTAGGGGAGGATGAGGATGGGAAGGAAGGATGTGAGTCAATGAAGGGTGTTTGAAGGTGCTGCATGACCTGGGTCTCTTGGCGCTGAAGAAGACGGACGAGCCGCGCTGTGCCAAGGTGGAGATCCAGGACCTCTATGGATCCTCCAAACTTCCAGAATACCTTGAGGCAATGCTTCTTTTTTCTTTCGCCCATCTTTCAATCCCCACTGCTTCCAGGTCTGTGCCTGTAAGTGGAACCAGTGCAACACGCATCCTCACCTCCCGCAGAGTGTCAGCGCCGCTCCTCATCCATCCTCCATTCCGCTTTTACTCGCCCTCCTCCTCTTCCTCATCTCCTCAACCAGCATCACTCCACATTCCTGATGCTCATATTGCCCATCTGTTTATTTCACTTCCGGAAATTCTGCCATGCTTGGAGAGGCTCTTGAGCATCGTCAATGATATTATCTGAATCATTTGCTTATGACAATCTGCAGCTGGAAAAGAGACATGTGTCATGAGTTTTACGTTCCTGGTGACCAAGCAAATGTACCTCACGATCCTGAATTTAACCGATTCTTGGTTTTTTTTTTGCTTTATACGTATCATATATGAAAAGATGCATTTTCGCGCGGATAAAGGAAGGTCGCCGTGAATGGCGTCGTACTCAAATTTTCGGAGGTCGGGGGGAATGGCAGACGTGGCGACAGACTGTTTACCACCCAATGCTGCTCCTCAAAATTCCTTTCCAATTCCTTCCAATTTTCCAATTGAAACAAGGTATTCTCGGCTGTCATCAAGAGATACGCGGACATATTTAAATACAAAAAAAAGGCCAAATGAGATCGACGAAAGATTTTCAAGCAAATGTGAAAATGATGCTAATTTGAACTTTTGCGAATTTTCAACATCTTCGTGGGCTGGCGCGCGCGCGCCCAAGGGAAGTGTCAACACCCAGCCCCTTTTTTCCACCCAGGTGTACATGGAAAAAAGCATAGGTAAATGGTTATCACCTTAGGCATAGGTTATATATCACCTTCTATACATTAATACTTAATAAACTCATTTACCTATGAAAAAATGGATTCTCGACTGCAAAACAAAAAGTAATCGTCAGAGAAGCAGATTCCATTAGTAGAAAATGTATTTCCTTGCATGTTTTCCCTGCCAATTTAATTTTTTAGAAGAAAAGTGCATCACTTTGGCTTTCTCATGGTACCAGATTTTTAATATATCTGGTACCATCGGCAGGCCAAATGTGGGACTCTTTTCTCCAAAATTTGAAATTGCCTCAAGCAAAAATTCAAGGAAATACAATTTATACTAGTGGAATCCGCTGCTTGGACTGCATTTTGTTTTTGGCGCGCAGTTCAGTGTCTCTTTCCATGCACGCCCAAAAACAAAATACAGATGACGCAGCAGATTCCACTAGTATAAATTGTATTTCCTTGACTTTTTGCTTGAGGCAATTTCAAATTTTGGAGAAAAGAGTCCCACATTTGGCCTGCCGATGGTACCAGATATTTCTTCCACTTTTAATATAAAATATAAAATGTATTGTTCTCGTCAACTTTATCAGGCAATGCGAGGCAGGTGAGGCAATGCGAGGCAAACCTGCCCCTCACCAGGACTCTAGTCCCCTCGCCTGGACTCTAGTCTGGCATAGGGTGGGGGTGCGCGCGCTGGGCGGCAAGACTGAAAACTGAAGCAGCAAATGGGCCCATGGCCACCAACGAAAGGCCACATGGCCGGCAGAAAGAGGCTGAAAATGGCTGAAATGCCAAAGGCTGAAAGCACTGAAGCATGAACAGCTGAAGCAATGCCAAGAGGCTGAAACACTGAAAATGTGAAAGTGAAAGGCCCAAGGATGAAAGCAATGAAAGCAATGAACTGAATCAGGCTAGGCAACTCTGCAAACAGAGCAGGAGATCCAGAAAGTTGAGAGAGTAAAACATGAGAAGTAGCTGCCTCCAGGCCATCACCTATGCAAAGTTTCCACCAAGAGAGGCCCCAGAGGAGCCTCTCTGACCCGCGTGGTGCTAGGCGGGCAGCTCTCCCGGAGGCAGCTCACAGCAAGAGGCAAAGTGGGTGGCTGGGAGCAGGACCTAGAGCTAAGCGTGGGGGAACAGAGAGAGAGAGAAAGTGTGTGCCTCATCCAGCTGCGTGCTGGCCCTGCCGGCCAGGGTGGGGAGCGAAAATTGAACAGAAGAGAAGAGGGGTGAGTGGGGAGGGGAATCAGGCTGGTAGGAGGCCTTGGCGACGCAGATGGCGGTGGGCTCGAGCTGTCAGCTGCTGCTCCCCATAGCCCTGGCCTCCTCCAAGCTCCCCTCCATCCCCATCCTGAATCCCTCCACTGGCAGCCTTTCCATCTCCCAAGGGCAAAGTGTCACCGCAAGGGGCGGGTCTACTCTGAACTGGAGGTTCAGAGCAGGGACCCTGGAGCACCTTTGAGGTTCCCGGTGGCCGTGTTGGAGTAGAAGAAGCGGGAGTAGACGCTGTCCCTGTAGCTGTTCGCGCACCCCATCCCCGTCGCTTCCACCCCCGTCCTGAAGCCTTCCCCAAGCCTTTCTGCCCTTCCACTGTGAGAGGACCACTGGTGGGGGTGGGTGTACTCTGAGCTGGAGGCTCAGAGCATTGACCCTTCTGCACTTGTGGGGAGGCGTCCAGAGAGGCCTCGCAGGGGACCAGATGGGAGACTGAGTGCTTGATGCGGTAGCCATTGCAGTCGACCACCAAGACAAAGCGGACGGTGCCTGATGCATCGGGATGATGCCGCTCCACCTGCACCAGCTTCCACAGGTGCCAAGGCCAGTCCTCGGCCAGGAGACAGGCCTTCCCCATGGCTGGGGGAGGCAGAGAGCGGAGGCCGTGTTGCTTGGACTGGGCTAGGTGCTGTGAGCGAAGGTAGGCTAGGTACTTGCTCTGCCAGGTTTCGGTGAAGAGGCTGACGATCTTCTGCTTGGCAACCTGGAGCCGCCAAAGCTGGGGAGCCAAGGCTGGTGTGCAGGAAGACTCGAAAAGGATGGGAGGAGAGAGGAGGGTGGCTGGGGTGAGTGCCCGGAAGTCCTCGGGGCTGTCGGAGACAGGGCAGAGGGGCCTGGAGTTGATGGCCACCTCCACTCACACCACCACCATCTGGAACTCATCCAAGGCCAGCTGCCTGTGCCACAGTGCTGGCTTGAGGGCCTCCTTGATGGATCGATTGAACTGCTCATTTGGCTCGTTGACCCAGGGGGCCCAGACTGGAAGCAGTTGGAAGGAGACGGAGTGCCAACTGGCGAACTCCTCGAGGCTGAGCAGGATGTAGCTGGGGCAGCAGAGGATGGGCTTCAGGGCCCTGGCCATGCCGGTGAACACCGTCACGTTGTCCAGCCACACCACCCCCTCCATCAGACTGCGCCGGCTCCAGAACCTTTCAAAGGCGTTTGAGGCGGATCGGGCACTGTAGTCCATGAGGATCTCTAGGTGGCTGGCTCTTGTGGCTGCGTAGGTCAGGTGCAGGATCCAGCGCTTCTCCAGGTGCCACCCCATGAAGACAGTGAAGGGGCCCAGCTGGTCTGCAAAGACTGATGAGAAGGGAGGCTTGCCAATGGCTAGGCGCTCTTTTGGCAGTGCTCCGAATGGTGGCAGTGGCAGCGGTGGGGCCTTTGAGAGGCAGCACAACTGGCAACTGTGCACCACCACTCCCACCTCCCTCACACCACCCGTCACCCAGTACCGTCACCGGAACAAGGCTAGGGTTGTAGAGGCTGAGGCATGGCCATGCAGCTGGTGAGTGTGGAGTAGGACCAAGCTTGTGAAAGCATGTCCTTGAGGCAGGAGGGCTGGTGGGGCCACATGGGGATCCACCCCAAAGCGAGAGACAAGGCGGATGAGGCCATCAGAGGCAAGTCTGGCTCTGAGCTGCTAGGCCCGGTTCACCACGGCCAGCTTCCCCTTGTCCATGCGCAGGTACTCCAGCACCTCGCCAAACTCCGAGGCCTGCAGGGCCTTCACGTACTCGAACTCCACTGCCTCCTTTTCCTTCCAGTAGACTGGCCAGGAGGGCTTCTGCTGCTGATAGCTGAGAAAAACTTTGGCTGCCCATCGAATCACGGTGCCAGTGCCTAGGAGGCGATTGAGGGAGTTGTAGCTGGCGGCGTTGAGCAGTGCAGGGAGCCCCAGTGCCCCGACGGAGCCCTGGTTGGGTGGAGGGGTCTGGGTGGGCGGATACTGGAGAAGGGCTGGGTGGCTTGCAGGGGGGGCCCGTAGCGACTGCCACCACTGCTGTGTCCGTAGCACCTGCTGAAGGGCTTAGTAGACCTGGAGGCTTAGCTGTTGCTGCTCCAGGCTGGAAGCTTGGCCAGGCCTTGAACGGTAGGCGAAAGAAAGGTGGCCCTTGGAAGAAAAAGGGTGAGGACTGCAGTTCTTGCAGGCTCCTGGGCTTTGTGCACCAGTCAGCTGGGTTGAGGTTGGTGGGGATGAAGTGAAACTTGTGGGTGACGCCAGTGTCCAGGATCTCCTGGACCCGCCACGTCTCATAGGCCCTGGGGCCCTCCCCAGCCTTGAGCCAGGCAAGGACGATGCTGGAGTTGGTGTAGTGGACGACCGACTGGAACTTCCCCGGCGCCCCCTCTCCACAGAGCAGGTGCGCCGCTCGCTGTGCTATCTCCACTGCCCAGAGCTCTGAGCGCGGGGTGGTGATGAGGATGCCCCAGCCTGGTCCTGGAACCAGCCGGCTCCTGGCCATGATCAGGCTTGACTGGCCCCCATCCGCCGCACAGGCATAGATCGCAAAGCCATAGCTTGTGTCACTGGCATGGCTGGTGATGGCTAGCACTGCTGGTCCTTGGCATAGGGCAAAGTGAGGGAAGCAGAGAGCCGGAGCCTTCTCCAGCTGCGGCCGCAGCCACCCCCACTCGGCCACTAGCTCTGCTGGCACTGGGTCCACCCAGTCCTGGCAGGAGCTGTGAGTCTTCTGCATTGCCAGCCGCCCACTCAGTGTGAGCAGGGTGAAGAAGTCATAGGGATTGTACAGCCTGGCCACTCCAGAGGCGAGGTCCCGCACCTGGAGCTGGCCCTTGCTGATGTTGCTGAAGTTGATGGCGGGGCAGGAGACCGAGTCATCGCCCAGGTTCCAGATGATGCCCAGGTTCCGGAAGGCTGTCTCTGCTAACCTCCCCTCGACCGGAATGTCATCCAGGACCTTGGAGTGAGCACTGCCGAAGGACTGGAGATTGAACTGACCCTGGCTGAAGAGTGCCTGGAGCCCCTTGGCCACCCGCTTGGCCTCCTCCACGGACTCGCAGCCCACCACCACGTTGTCTGCGTATGTCCAGCCTGGCACCTTCCCCACCTCCTCCGCCATCAGCCCCTCCAGGTTCCCTGCTGCCAACGCGTCAGTGCAGAGCTTCCTGAAGCAGGCCTGGAGCAGCCAGGGAGAGGCGGAGCAGCCCATGATGATGTGCACATACTTGTAGATGTGAAAGTTGGACTTGGAGAGTGGGCGGGCAAAGTCCTTGGGCAGGATGATGCGGAGGGCCTCCTGATGGTCCGGCCTGATGTGGAGAGCATAGAAGGCCTTCTGAACGTCCGCTGCGAATGCCACCAGATGCAGTTGGAGCCCGAGCTGGATGCGAAAGAGGTCAGAGAGGAGGTCGGGGCCAGCATCAATGAGGTCGTTGAGGCTGGTGGGCGGGTCCCCACAGCGCATGCTCGCATCCACCACCGGCCTCACCTTGGGCCCGGGGCGGGAAAGTGCAGTAGGTGATGCACCAGGAGGCCAGTTGCTGCCGCCTCCGCCACCGGAACGATGATCCCGGCAGCCCGCTGAGCCTCAAACTCCTTGTAGTAGGCAGTCCGAGCTTCTCCCGACAGGCGGCTGTCTGTCCGTGCTGAATGCCCGTAGGCCTGAGCAAAGTTGGAGGCAAGGCTGGGGGCCTCACGGCGGAAGGGAAGTGGAACCACAAAGGCCCCGTCGGCCTCCTGCGAGACTGTGGCCAGCAGCTCCTCCGTCTTCTCCTCCACCCTCGTCTTCTGGGAGGCAGCCCCTGTGTCAAACCCCAGGAGGTCCAAAGCCATCTGGCTGTGGAGGTGCTCCTGCAGAGTGACTGGGACTGCTCCTGCCAGCAGCGCCATCGCAGCTGTCTGGCTCCATGGCTGGCATGGGTCCACCACCATCATCTCCCCCGCCTCCACGATGCCTCACAGGATGCTGCCGAAGCAGGTGTGAAAAACTGAGAGACCAGGTGAGAGGCTGGCTGAAGGGCTGGAGGCGCCGAGGACCTTCTCGTAGGCATTGAGCCTGAGCAGTAGGCCCACCACTCGCAACTCCACCTCCCTGGGAGGCAGGTTGGTGATGCCGTGCTCTGCCCCCATCAGCTTGGCCAGGAGGGGAGGCTTCAGCTGGAAACCCCCAAGGGTGAGGGCTGGGCAAAGGACCTGTGCAGTGTAGGCATGGATGCAGAGGCGGCCACCATCCCGTCCACAGACCTCCACGTCCACTGGCCGGCTAGTGATGAGGCGGGTCTGGCTGGAGCCCGCGAAGCTGACTGACACCATCTCCAGAGGATGCAGGCGAAGCTGTAGCTTTGTCACCAGGTCCAGGGCAATCCAGCTGAGGCTGGAGCCAGAGTCGCAGAGCACAAAGGCTGAGACAATCTGATGGGGCCAGTTTGAATGCTCCAACACTGCTGTGAAGGAGGCAAGGATGGCTGCTGGGAGGCCGGCTTTGCCCACCAGGCTGAGCTGGGCCTCTGTCGGCTGATGGACTGGCATGCCCATCACTGTGGCCGTCGTCTGCGGCGCTGGTGGCCCACTGGCTGGCTGGGAAGGATGCAGAGTGGTGTGATGCCAACCGTTGCACATCCGGCAGTTCGTGGTGGAGGGGCACTTTGCAGCCCCGCCAGCATGATTGTCGCGGAGGCAGTTGAAGCACCACCGTTTCACCCATGCCTGCTCTTTCCATGCCTCTGCCGTGGGGTAGGCTGAGCAGGTGTTCGTGGAGTGTTTGCCCCTGCAGAACGTACACCCTTGCTCCTTCTCCTTGAACTGCTGGCGCTCCCCGTGGCTGGAGGGGCCCTGCTGGGTGGGGGCCTGGAAAGGACGCTGGTTCCGCTGACCTTGCTGAGTGCCACTTGCTGACCGCTGACCCCATCCGCTCCCCGCTGAAGCCCTGGTGAAAAGAGAGGCTGAGAAGCCAGCTCTTAGCCCTGCCTCCTTGCTGGCCCGAGCGGCCTGCAGGTGACACTTGGCCGCGAGGGCCTCCAGGAACTTCTTGAAGGTAGGTGTGAGAGGCTTTCCCTGATGGTTGCGGTCCAGGTGCAGCTGGCGGACCAGCTCCGGCGGAGCCTTGTCCAGTAGCCCGTACGTGTGGGTGTCCAGGGCATTGTCGCTGACGCCGAGGGCCTTGAGCCAGCTGGCGATGATGGAGAGGCTGTCCTTGAGGCCTTCCAGGCCCGTGATGTCCCTGTCGCCCACCGCGACCAGATCCAGCAGCCCCTTGAACAGTGCCCTCTTCATCGTGTCCTTGCAGTCGTAGTTGAGGTCGAGAAGGCAAAGGCACTCTTGGAAGCTACTGGGGGTGAAGGGGTCCAGGTGCTTGATCTTCGTCTTCACAGCCCTGTCCAGCTGGTTGAGCAGGTGGACCACCCGGTCGCTCTCCACCAGGTTCCCGTTCTGCTCCAGGTGGTGCTAAACCCAGGAGTGGAAGTCTGGGTAGTTGGAGACGTCAGAGCCGTCGAAGGCCTTGATCTCGTGGGTGAGCTTGGGGAGGCTGGTCGGCATCCTGGCCGCCCCTGTCCCCAGCATAGCCGCCATTGGCGCTGGAGGGCCCGCCACTCGCAGGCTCATGATGAGGTCCGTCATCCATTTGTCCGCAGCCCTCCTCTCCTCTGCTCGCTCCTGCCGTTCCCGTTCCGCCACTGCCTGGGCCTGGCGCCCCTGCTCCACCAGACCCGCCAAGAGCGCCGTCAAGGCTGGGTCCAGGCTGGAGGCTGGCTGAGCTGGGACTGAAAAGAGAGGGCTTCCAAATGCTGCCGTCGTCACCGTTGGTGCCGCCGCCATGATTGGGGGAAAGAAAAGGGCTGGCGTCATCCGCGGCGCTGCCGTCGTAGACAGGGCTGCCATCGTAGATGGGGCTGCCATCGTTGTCGGGGCCGCCGTCATTGTTGGGGCTGCCATCATCTTCACCCGCTGCTTGGGCCCCACGTAGGTGTAGGTGAGCGGATGCTTCTCTGTCCCCAGACGGCCTTTCGTAGGAGGCAAAAGGGAAGCTAGGACTAGCTGGTCCATGAAGCTGGAAGGAGAGAGATGCCGACCCTCGTAGCAGGTGGCACAGGTGAAGGTGAAAGTGAGGGCTGAGGGATCCTTGGCAACAATGCGGTTGTGCAGGCTGAGCCAGGCCTCCACCGTCGTGGAGCCATGGGGCTGGAAGAGGATGTTGAGGCCATCCAGGCAGTAGGCTTCCTGGCAGCCATCGCAGATCACCCGCTCCTCCGTGTGCACCACCACGGAGCACTTCCCTGAGCATGCCGGAGAGTCCAGCCCCATCACCAGCGCCATTGAGCTGCAGGCCAGAAGGCAGAAGGAGGGAGCAAAGAGAGATGCAGGAACCGTAGAGAGAGAGGTGTGTCAAGCGCAAGCCTGACAGGGACCTATGCATGCTTGAGGTGTTTCTCAGTGGCCCCTCTGAAGCAGTAGGGACAGGCAAAGAGCTGACTGAGGGCGAAGGCGAAGGACTCCAGCCCAGCCTCAAATCACGCCACCACCAGAGACTCGAAACTCGCAAAGAACAGCCCACCGCAAGAGGACGGCGCATCTGGGGTCACCCAAACACACCTCCTAGCAATTGCGAAGCTTGTCCTCGGAGCGGAAGCAGTTGGGCGGCGTTGCCGGCCACTTTTAGATGAAACCCAGTTTGGGACTGGACAGGCTCTATGTTCTCGTCAACTTTATCAGGCAATGCGAGGCAGGCAGGCAAGGCAATGCGAGGCAAACCTGCCCCTCGCCAGGACTCTAGTCCCCTCGCCAGGACTCTAGTCTGGCATATGTATAAATACAAATTTTACATTGTTGGTTATATATTTAGTTAAGAGTTTATTCGGTAAATAAATAAATAATAAACAAAACTTAGTTAAAAAAATATTTTTTAGTAAAATAAAAAAAACCATTTTGAAAAATGGAACAATGGAATTTTATTGGCAAACTAACAAATTTTTGAGAAATTTTCAGTCTTATGCTCAGGGCAATCGATTTTCGGGAGAAACAACCTTTAGTTTAGGCCTGCCGATGGTACCAGTTATTTTCCACCTTTAAACACACAAAAATAAAAATGAATGTCTGCGAAGGAATCGAACCTCCTAGATTTGTCTAGCAATCCAATCGCTTACAACACTACACCACTGGTGCACATGGTCACAATGCTTAACTGAATATATTAATAAATAAATGCAGGAGGCCCAGGGACGCTGGGAGAGGGGGGAGAGGTAGGGGAAGAAATGAATACCTACTATCGTCCATTGAATAGATGTGGAGGAGGAGAAGAAGAAGGAGGAGTTCGGACAAATGGTTTTTTACATAACTGGTATCATCGGCAAGCCAAATGTGGGTCTCTTTTCTCCAAATTTTGTAATTGATTCGAGCAAAAAGTCAAGGAAATACATCTACGACTAGTGGAATCTGCTGCTTGGACAGTTGCATTTTGTTTTTGGTGTAGTGATTGGCTGCCTCAATCAGGAGGACGGCAGTCTCTGAGACACTGTTACCGGTTATACCCAGAGTGATAACCCAGTTCTCACTTACCTCAGCTTCACTAACTCCAGACAACCTTTGATTATGGCTTTTAGCCCTAACTTACACCTTATGGCTCTGTTCTGCGAGGACACCTTGGTCCTGGACAAGTCCCACACCAACTCTGGTCTTAGGGACACCTTTAAGCCCTGCGACGGCTTGGCGATCAAGCAGCACTTCACCTAGAAGTCTCTGCTGCTGAGGTTGTCTAACCAGGCCCTGATGGCCTTGATGGTGTGGTGGATCTTGGTGTTCAAGAGGCTGTTGAGGGCCCAGAGTTTATCCAGCAACACCACAGGTAGTAGATCACTTGGACACTGGAGGCACGCTGGGGCTGAGGGCTTAGCAGACTGAGAAACTGGCCAGAATGGGCTGCTTATATAGGACAGAAAGGGAAGCTTGGGGGGGAGGGGGGTGCTAATTGAGATGCAGGGGGGAGGTGTAGGATAGGCAAAAGAGAATGGTAGCCATAGACAGACACAGATTTGCCTACTCCACACCAGCTTTGCCTATGGCAGGGGGGGGGTGTAGGATAGGTGAAAAGTCATCATAGGCACTGGTTTGCATATTCCACTGAAGCTTTGCCTATGGCAGGGGTATCCAGGTTTGCCTATGCATAGGGGTTCCCGGATTGCCTATGCATAGGCTGGGGCCCTTTTTCTGCCTAGCCTAGCTCAGCCTTCATGCAAGGGAGTCTCCAAGCTCAGCAACCTTTGAGGTCCTGGCTGGGTGAGACCTGGTGTCCCAAGGCTGGCCTTGAGGTGGCATAGGTCAGGGGACACTGAGGAATTGAGGTTTGGATGGTGTCTGGCTTAATGAAACTAAATACAGGTGACACGGCGGGAAATGGGTCGCGACACGAGTCTACTACTCTACTACTCGGACATCCTCGATATCACAGGTAAGCTATTCTTTTCATGTCGCGCGCCTCTACATCCTCCCCTAATATGTGGCCGAGGTCACGAGGCTCAAGAACAAGAACAATCTACAGTCCTGGTCATTGAAGGCTGGGAAATGGAATTGGGGAGGGGAAAGGGATGGGGCAGCAGTAGCGGTACGCCTGGCCCGAGTTCCCGGAGGCCACCGCTCACGCTCGCTCCACCAGCTCTCAACCTGCAATCCCATACCTTACTTTTAGTTCTTTGAATTTTCCTTAGAGGTAGTTTGGTTGCAAACTGCATGATCGATCGTTAATACTTCAAACGTTTGTCCAAAGCCTAATGGCCAGGGATGCCAAGTGGAAAACCTCTTACAGAGTTCATCACCTGTGACCTGTGAACCTGGCACGTCGATCGGAGCCCTGGATGTGGACGGTCCAGACGTCAGAGCAGCCGCCAACCCAGAAGATTGGCCGCCGCTCCTATTTCGGCGTTTTGCCTGGGACTGGGTTTTCTGCGATTGTGCCCCCCTTTTTATTTGTTGTCCTGCTTCCAATGGCTTCATGATACGTGCATTAGTAGACTTTAAACATAAATGTCCTTTTCTATAAACTGGCTTTCCTCGTTGGTAAAGTACAGACTCAAAATTTTCTACTACTCGCCCTTCGTTCAGCAAAGACAAGAAACTCTGATAAGCCTTCTTAGCACTCGCTGAACCTCGAATCACCTGTCGCCCGAAAGCTCCCGTAAAAGTATAAAAATTCCCAATGATGATAAGCCCTTTAGAAGCTCTGCTGAGCGCCACCACTGCCCGGTGACTTGATCCAGCAAAGCCAATGCTAGGCTCCTGTTGACTATCCTGTGACCTGGTTAACGATACGATAACAAAAGGTGATTCTAGCCCAATGACCGAATCGACTGTTCGAACAGAAATATCTAGCCTCTTGTCTTGCAATTTCTGTCTCAACAACTTTTGTTGGGCTAAATAATAAGTGATGATCAAAACCTGATTTGAGGAAACACGCCTCAATAAATATTGTGCTGCCATCACAGCCAAGTCCGCCTCATCTACGTTGCTCCTGCTATACTTCTCGGTTTCTTGTCCTGCTACATGCAAGAAAATCGTCCTATGATCCTGATGAAGGAAAGGAAAGATTTGGGTAGCGTCCCTGGTTTTATTTAATCCAAAGAAAGCAGTCGGCACTATCTCTGTATAATAAGGATTAATCAGCCTAACAGCGTCTGGTGTCAACCTAAAAGTTTCACTCAATGGCAAAGTTGAAAACGGAGGGCCTGTAGAACCTGAGTGCATTAATGCCTCCAAGATACTCACCGACGCGATCCGCGCTGCAACGCCCTGAACCTGAGTATGTGGCTGTAGCTGTTGCTCATCACCCGTAATGACAACTGCCTCCAACCTCGTCCCTGCCTGACCTATTTGCCACAGGGCCAAGTCCCGCTGAATCAAACTCGCTTCATCCATAATTAAAAGAGTAGGCCTGAAATTTAGGTTTTGCAAGAAATAGAATTTGCTTGAATCCAAGGTAGCGAAAATAATATTTGGGTTTAAAAATGAAACAAAAGAAGAAAAAGGCTGTCTGCGTAGGACCTGAAGCTTAGCTCTCTGTAACGGAACTTCCTGTTTCGCCCTTCTATCACCTGCCCTACCTTTTCTCTTGAGGTCTGCTAATTCCTTTTCACAATCCATGATTTCTACAATGCTAGCCACAAACCC
>JASANA010000432.1:0-19672 GCA_030248095.1 Ptycholaimellus sp. GST1_10
TGCTGGTGGCCGCGTCCCCGGGGGTGGGGGAGGGTGTTGGGGCGCCAGGGGGTCCGGCGGAGCCGCGGGTCGGCTGGGTCACGCGAGGCTCCGCCGGTGGCGGAGCCGCCTGTCGCAGGACCGGCTGAGGCTGCGCCTGCGGCGGGAGCCCCTGTCGCGGGGCCGCGAGGTCGCTCGAGCAGTTTGATGCGGAGCCGGCTGCTGCCGCGTAGGCGCCGGTCCCTTCTTCCTTCCCCTTCCCTGGCTCCCTCTGGAAGGAAGACTGGAGGTGCCGGCGGGGGGGTCTCGTGGAGGCGGAGGAAGTCGTAGGGGGGCCGTAGATGGCCGGGGCAGGCGGACGAGTCCAGGTTCCGCGGGCGACGCTTCTGCCTCCCTTCGCTTCTCTGGAAGGAAGGTCTTCACCGCCCTTCCCATCTGTCCCCGGGTTCTCCTGGAACTGGGAGGGATGTGGAGGGCGAATGAGAGGCGTCTGGGTGGGGCAGAAGGGGATCGTGAGCGTAGATCGGCTGCGCTTGGAACGGGGCCGGCGCCCGCGCCCACTGCGGTCTGGTTCGAGTCCTGTCCTTGGAACTGGAAGTGTTGCGGCATCGGTGCATGGGGGTGTGTCCCTCCGACTGGAGACTTGCGCCGGCATGTACGGCGGCGCTCCAGGCGGAGGGTGGGCAGGCAGCTGTGTTGTCATAGGTTGACGGGGCCACTGCCGTTGATGCCACGGTTGCTGCAGCTGTTGTGGCTGGGCGGCGGGGACTTGGTGGAAGGTTCCCGGCGGAGGGACGGAGGACGGCCTCCGAGGAGGGTCCAGGAGGCAATGGGATCGTCTCTCTCCTGGGTGTCCGGCAGGCGTCTTCCCGCCAGTTGGCCGGGAACTGGCTCCAATGCGGCCCTGGCGCCGGACGGCCGTCTCCTCCAGCCTCATTCACCTCTCCGCGCGGCCTCCAGTTCTTGCGGAGTGTGCCCGCAGGCGGAGGCGGAATGAGGCGCTGACTTCCATGTCCTCCGCGGTCCCGCCTGGCGGCTGAGAGAGCGGGAGGGGTCACCTGGATAGGAGGAAACAGGGGAGAGCTCCTAACGGCGACCCAGCTGTGCTGGGTGGAGAGGCTGCTCTCTGGTAGGCCTAGAAGCCTTCTGGATGGGGCTCTGAGGGAGCCCTTGGAACCCCCTTGTCGGCGGCGACTCGGCGGGGAGATGAAGGCCGTCGCCGGCGGTAGCGGCGGCGGTGCTTCCACTTGAGGAGCTCTGCCAGACCCTCCTTGGGCGACTTCTCCATCGGCGTCGCCGGCTGGGAGGCCGGGAGCAATGGCCGAGTAGTAGTGGCCCTGACGCCGGGCGATGGAGTAGTAGTGGCTCTGGAAGCCGCTGGGTGGCTGGCTTTGTAGCCCTTCGGCTGTGGAGGAATTGGCGCTGGGGCCCTTCGGGTTGGCTCTGGCTCGGAGGCCCCTCGGTATTTCTTCTCCGTGGTCAGAGGGCATGTGCTCATCGAGCTGGGTGCTGTCCACCGACTGCATCGGCTGGGTGGCCTCCATCGTAGAACTCGGCAGCCGAACTGAGCTCGCATCCATTCTGGACATGGACGCGTCATGCGTGGCAGCCTTCACGCCGCTTTCTGGCAGGTTTTCTTGCATCTCGGTGAGTGAATCGGTGGGCTCTGCGTAGATGAAGGGTGAGTGGTAGTGTTGGAAGGGTTGGCGGAGGTTGTGTGGGATCTGAGGGTGAGACGAAGAATAGGGGGCGTGGGAAGGGGAAGTTGTGTGTTGCCGCTGCGGCGGGCGTGGGGTAGGCGGGTGCTGAGATGGGGAGCGCGGTGCCGGGGGCGGGAAGAGGGTGGGGGGGGTAGACGGGAAGGAAGGTGGTGGGCTGTTGACCGACGGCGTGCCGTCGGCCGACGGGGTAGTGGACGAAGCCGGGGGCGTTGGGGATGGCAAGGGCCTGGGACACGTTGTCCGTCGGTCCTGCGGGTAGGTGATGGCGAAGGGGGGTCTGCTGAGTCCCGGGCTGGGCGTGTCGGTGGCTCTCTGGGGGCGCTGGAGATAGGGCACCAGCTGTCCTTGCAGATTCCCTCCGCTAGGCATGATCACTGTGTAGTTGGGGTGCAGGTCAGAGGGTTGGGGAAGGACGGGAGTTGAGTGAGCTGCCGCTGGGAGCTCGATCGCCAGTCTCGGCAACGTCGTGGACAAGCGAGGAGTAGGAGCTTGGTTGATTGGGTGGCGCTGGAAGGGCCAGCCTCATCTGGCTTGCCGGCAGTGCTGGCTGCTGCTGACTGGAGGGCAGAGCCAATTGTTGGTCCGTCGGTTGGAAGGATGGTAGGGGGGCCGCGGGTAGTGCCAGCCGCTCCTGGCTGGCTGGCAGCGCTGCGGGTTGGTGACATTGTGCCACTCCCCTGGCCTCTGACTGCTGGGAGAAGAGACTCCCCACTGCCAGTGCTAGGGCGTCGCGGGTTTGGTGGAGTTGGGAGAGTTGTGCTAGGAAGGGCTGTAGTCGTGGGTCTTGCGGGGCCAGACGTTCGATGGCTCCGCCCAGCACCGCGATGGCCTGCTCGCAGTGCCTCAGGTTCGTCGAGCGCTGCTGATGCTCTCCCGATGCTTCGCTTTCTGGATGCTCGCTTTCTTGGCGGCTTGGCTGACTCTGGTGGGACTCCGTAGACTGGGAGAGGCTGTGCGATGGGAACTCCGTGGCCGTACGCCACTGGCTGCGTGATGAAGGCGCTGTAGGCAGTTCCGCCGTGGTTGAAGAAGGCGCTCCCTCTGAGGCTGGTGTCGGGTTGCGTGGGTTGGAAGTGATGATGGGTCGTTGGAAAGAGGTTGGGGTGAAGAGCTGCTGTGAGGGCATCTGAATTGGCTTGGATAGCGGCGGCGGCGTTGAAGCCGAGAAACCAAGCGCACCGCAGACGGTGCTGTAGATGTCCATGCAGTTCTGCTGGATCTGCGGCAGCGTCTCCGGGGACTGGTACGGGACCATCTGCAGGATGATGGTGATGTTGTCGGGGTGGAAGATGCCCTGCATCAGCAGCTGATGCAGAACAGGAATCCATGGCAATCCCTTGCCCAGCTTCGGACAGCAGTTGCGGCAGAGGTAGCTGGAGCCGGTGTTGTCCAGGAAGAAGGAGCAGAGCTCTGCGATGTTGAGGATCTGGTTCCCGTGCAGGTCCTGCTCCAGGCGCGCGCTGGCGCAGTCGAAGCAGAAGGCGCTGTTGCAGTGGGAGCAGTCGATCTGTCTGTACTTGGTCTCGGAGTTGTGGCAGAGGTTGCAGGTGAAGCGCTGTTCTCGCTCTTCACCGGCCATTCAGCCCGTGGCCTTCTCCAGGACGGCCACCAGACTGTCTGTCTCTTCCACTACAGTCCCTAAGCCCAGTCATAGCTCCATCTCAAGGACACGAGTCCAGAAACTGAGCCTGGCTAGATGTCGCGCTCTCCTAAATCTGAGACAAGTCAAACTTGCTCCCAAATTTGCCCATGCCTCTGCTCTCTTCTCCTTCTTTTCTGTTTTGCGTTTTTGCTTTTCCGCGTACTAATTCATTGTTGCCAATTCATTAGGTACGGAAGCGAAAGATGATTACAGTGCCAGTGGAGGGTGTAAAGAAGAAGGGAGGGCAAAAAGGGGATAGGCATTGATTGGTGGAGGGAGGTTGAGGTGTGTAATGTGGTGCGAGGAGAGAGGGGGGCGGTGTCTGCGGCTACTGTAGGCGGGCGGAGGTAGTCGGTTGCTCGTCTCCCTCCATCAGCGATTCTTCCGCGGAGTCCTCCTTCTCACTAGAACTTCTCTCTTCCGCAAGCAGAATCAAGAGTCGTTCAGAGGTGAGAAGAAAGGGATGCGTGAGTGTGCAAGAGGAAAGGAGAGATCGACCGTGTGGGTGTGGCCTTTGACTTAGGCAACTCGCGGCTGCCTCCCTTCTTCGACAGAAACTGGGCGTAAAGCGGATTGCTCAGCTGGTGGTTGATGGATTGCACCAGCTGCTGTGCCTTGAGTCCGGCCTCCTGGAAGCGCGCCATGCGCTCGGCCAGGAAGACGGCCGAGTCCATCTTCTCCCGGTCCTCCACCGACAGGAAGCAGTCGCTCTGCTTCGCCGTCTGGATCCACTCCCGCAGCTCCGCCTCTCGCCGCTCGGAGTCCTTCAGCTTCTGGGCGAGCTCGGACGTCTTCTTCTCCGCCTTCTTCTCAGCCTCCTTCTTCACCTCCTCCACCGCTTGCCTATTCTTGGCCTCTGCTTCCTTCCCTCGCTTCTCGAGAGCCTTGCGCTGCTTCTCGCACTCCTCCACTCTCTTCCTCAGTGATCGCAGATCTTCGTCCCGCCCCTTAGCCTTGGCCTTGAATTCGAGGCATTGTCTCAGCCGACATTCAAGGGGGCCAGAAGGGGGAAGGGAATGAGGAGATCCGCTTGAGAATCGGAGCGGTTGGCCAAGACTGGCTAGGAGGCGAGCTTGCGCTGCACAGGTCCTTTGCAGCCTCTCAACTTGTGAGCTAGACTCCCTTATGACGTAGGCTGCAGAACTCCTATGGCTAGGATCGATTCTGGCCGTGTCAGTGGAAGGGGTCTTTGTCAACAAGCTGACTTTACTTTGACAACCTCCCCTTGCCACTCCTTGCCTTGACAGCTTCGGAGGAGGCAACAAGGGTCCTCGTCCCTTTCTCTTTGCCGCTTCTAGTCTCAAGGACGTCGAAGGAGGCGAGGAAAGGACGCTCGCTGCTCCAGAGGCTCCTTCTATCCCGCGAGGGAGTTGAAGTAGCTTGGAACCCGAGAAGGCTTCCACTTTCTCCTCCAGCCTGGGAGGCTTTGGAGGGAAAGGGAGAGGCACTAAGGAACGGTTGACAAAGTGGGGCTCAGGCCAGACAGGCAAGGGAGGAGGTGAGAGTTGAGGATTCACCTGGTCTCCAGAGCGGCGCTCTCTTGAGTGTCTGGCTCTGTCTTCTCCCGAGCGAGTGTGTCGATGAGCAGGGCGCTGCTTGTCGGACGACTGGCTGGCGCTGCTCTTGTCGTTGAGGACGGAGAGTCCAAGAGGGGGAGGGGGCAGTCCTCTGGGTTGCTTAGGAGGGGGAGTGGAAGACTCGCGAGACCTAAGGGGGGTTTCAGAGGCTTCCCTCTCCGCTTCTTCCTCTTCCGGAGTCAAGATCTTGCCTTCGGCAAGCTTCGGCATGGTAAGAGGGGAAAGGGTGTGTAGGGGAAGAAGGCTGAGAGCCAAGAGTGAGGGCAGAGAGCGAATGACTGGGCTGGCTGGGCTGCCTTGGATCTACTCTCACTCCAGTGTGGTGTGAGGGTAGTTGGAGGTGTGGGTGTGTGTGCAGTTGCCGTGCGGGCTGCTGGCGTTGTATCGTACAGCGAGGAGGGGAGGGAGATTGATAAGGGGCCGATAGAAGGGGAGGGGAAGAAGGGTGTGAGGGGGACAGGGGGGTTGTGGGGGTGGGGGGTGCTGGGGCTTCCCAAACTATTCCGGCTCTCCTTTGAGGGGGGGGAGGGAGCAGAAGAGCGGAAGAGAGAGAGAGAGAGAGAGAGAGGGGGGGGGGTAGCGGGGGGCGGATAAGGGAGAGAAAGGGCCAGGTGGCAGTGGCGGTATACGCCTTGTTCTGCTCGGGCAGCTCTCCATCCTCCGGCCCCATTTGTCTCTCCGTCCAGGGAGGCCCAAGCGCCTGACGCGAGGGGAGCAGGGGAGGTGTGAGGTGACGGGTGAGGAGAGGGGAGTAGGAAAGAAGTGTGTAAAGGGAGACGGGTAGTGTGATCCGGTTGACGCTGATGCGGGGACTCGATCGTCCTAAGTGCGGGGCGTCGAGGGCGGCTCTTGACTGATGAGCGGCAGGTGAAGTGCGGGCGGAGGGTGTATGTGCGTGTGCCTCAGGGGAGGTGGGGGTGTCATTAATCTTGACGCGGGGAGCGGGCGCAGAAAGGGGGGCCGATTCCTCTAGAGTGTTGCAAGTGTACGTTTGGGGCTGCTCGTGGGACTCCTTTCTCCTCCCGCCTGCTGGGAGGCCCAGCTCGCACAACTGGGCCTGAAGCGACGAATATGCGGGCTCGTCAGGGGCAGGGATTCGTATGCCCTCCCAATCCTCTCCTATTGCCGTCGCAACGTAGGAGAGGCCAGGCAGATCCTCGTCCAGACGGGGCCGAGGGAGGGGTCGAAATGGAGGCAGGCACTCCCTTCGGGGGAGTAAAGGTGGGATGCGTCCCGGGCTCCTCTCCAAGTAGAGGCGGCTTAGAGTGTCCTTTGGTGGGGGCCACTCTGAAGGGTGTGGCAGGTAGCCACTCATTAGCAGGGCGCTCGGCCCTGTAATGCCGTTTCTCCCAGAGCCTGGGAGAGATAGGGGGTTGGGGAGGGCCTCCACTTTACACCCATTGGGTCGATAAAGGGGGCCCTGCCATTGCCGCTGCCTGTTCAGTCTAGCCTCTTGTGTGCACAGTGCGTGCTCACTGGGGAACTAGAAGAAGAGGCAATGGGCAGTGAGGTGGTGCTGGTTCGCACTGCTTCCAGCTGGCTAAGTCCTTCTCCTCATGGCTGAGGGTAGGATACTTAGTTGGCCTTGGCAGAGTTGCGCAGCGTGAAGCCGTGCTAGTCCAGGTCGTCGAGGTTGGCGGTGAGGATGTCGTTGGCGGGGCCGAGCGAGTCCTCCAACCACTCACTGCGCACCATAAAGCTGTGCCATTCCAGGCACTGCTTCGCAGCAATTACATTTGACTATCGCCTTTGCAGGAGTTTTATTTCCAAATACCAGCTTGGGCAACAGTGGGGAAGCGAGCGTTGGGAGGGAGGGAAGAAAGGGGAGCGGGGGCAGGTGTGGGAGGACAGGTTCCTTGGCTGCGGCCTGAAGCTCCTCCTCCCTCTCCATCGCATCGTTGCTCTTCACATCAGTCTCAGTATTTATTAACTACCACCTTTTGATTTCAAATATGTTGATTGAACTCGATATGTGATGGACAGGAATGGAAGGTAGGAGATATATGAGACAATTGCGTGAGGAAGGGCGTGTCGGCAATGGCACATCCCATCAGACAAAGGGCGTGTCCTCCTGATTTTAAGAGAGCTTTTCTGAGAACGTCAAATATGTGGGGATGGGGAATTTTTACCTTCCCCCTTTTATATTTTTTTATTTAAATATAGACAGGCTTTTAAGACTTTTGGTAGAGTATGGCAGCCTGCGGCGGCGCAAAAATGCATTGAATGACAATTTTAGGCCATATTAACTATAAAAGGAACACAACAAGTAATCTAAAGCATCTCTATAATGACATAAATTAAGGTCATGCAAAGTAATTTATTTACAAAACCTTAATCTGATCAACGAATACGAAAAAGCTGGTATTGGTTAATGCGCTAAGACATCAAAAGATAAATGCCCAGAGTGAGGCTCGAACTCACGACCTTCAGATTATGAGACTGACGCGCTGCCGACTGCGCTATCCAGGCACAAGTCTCGCTCAAAGCAACCTATATTTACTTCTAAAGGGTTGTTAGTCTAATAGCGGTATATTTGCAAAGAAGCCGTGGAAAGCTAATGGGCAGAATGAGGAGATAGTGGAGGGAGAGAGGTTGGTGAAAGTAAGAGTTCTGCAGGTGCCGGATATCCTGGAGCCGCCACGGCCGCTAGTTCGAGGCGTGGAGTTCACGGGGAGTTACTGCAGCCTTCCAGCTGAGTCCAAACGCCGCCTGCCCCAAGCCATGAGTGAGTTCCTCGGCGCCAGCGCCCGCAAAGGCTTCATTCTCATCACCTTCGGCACCCTCGTTAGGTGCCTAGCCATCATCATCTTCGAACTTTCTTCTCATGTCTCCTCACTATTTGCTTTGTATAGGAGTGAGTTTTTGAGCATTTCTCATATTGGGTTCTCGCTACGCTTGCTATCGCCCCTACGCTTTGCCTAGCATGCTTTGCATGCTAGGCTAAGCTCCGGAGCCTCCGCACCCATGCCCTCCGGCCTTCGGAGCTCTGACTGCCCTGCCCTCCGCGGCAGGTGGACTAATATGTAAATAATGTAGAGACTTAATTGGTCAGTGATTTTTAAAAGCATCTCGATAGGTTTGAGAATGGAAGGATTGAGCAGGTGGGAGAAAGCGCCGCGACGGATCGTGGACACATTCCTGGAGCTGGCAGAGGCTCTGCCCGATTACGCCATCCTCTGGCAGTGTCGCGGTCTGGCACTGGGCAAGAAGCCCGCCAACCTCCTAGTCTCCGACTGGCTGCCCCAGCCAGCCCTCTTGGCCGACCCCCGTCTGGCCGTCTTCATCAGCCACGGCGGCCTCAAAAGTCTGTCCACCTATTCTCCCAGCTCTTGTCTCTGGCAGTGTCGCGGTCTGGCACTGGGCAAGAAGCCCGCCAACCTCCTAGTCTCCGACTGGCTGCCCCAGCCAGCCCTCTTGGCCGACCCCCATCTGGCCGTCTTCATCAGCCACGGCGGCCTCAAAAGTCTGTCCACCTATTCTCCCAGCTCTTGTCTCTGGCAGTGTCGCGGTCTGGCACTGGGCAAGAAGCCCGCCAACCTCCTAGTCTCCGACTGGCTGCCCCAGCCAGCCCTCTTGGCCGACCCCCGTCTGGCCGTCTTCATCAGCCACGGCGGCCTCAAAAGTCTGTCCACCTATTCTCCCAGCTCTTGTCTCTGGCAGTGTCGCGGTCTGGCACTGGGCAAGAAGCCCGCCAACCTCCTAGTCTCCGACTGGCTGCCCCAGCCAGCCCTCTTGGCCGACCCCCGTCTGGCCGTCTTCATCAGCCACGGCGGCCTCAAAAGTCTGTCCACCTATTCTCCCAGCTCTTGTCTCTGGCAGTGTCGCGGTCTGGCACTGGGCAAGAAGCCCGCCAACCTCCTAGTCTCCGACTGGCTGCCCCAGCCAGCCCTCTTGGCCGACCCCCGTCTGGCCGTCTTCATCAGCCACGGCGGCCTCAAAAGTCTGTCCACCTATTCTCCCAGCTCTTGTCTCTGGCAGTGTCGCGGTCTGGCACTGGGCAAGAAGCCCGCCAACCTCCTAGTCTCCGACTGGCTGCCCCAGCCAGCCCTCTTGGCCGACCCCCGTCTGGCCGTCTTCATCAGCCACGGCGGCCTCAAAAGTCTGTCCACCTATTCTCCCAGCTCTTGTCTCTGGCAGTGTCGCGGTCTGGCACTGGGCAAGAAGCCCGCCAACCTCCTAGTCTCCGACTGGCTGCCCCAGCCAGCCCTCTTGGCCGACCCCCGTCTGGCCGTCTTCATCAGCCACGGCGGCCTCAAAAGTCTGTCCACCTATTCTCCCAGCTCTTGTCTCTGGCAGTGTCGCGGTCTGGCACTGGGCAAGAAGCCCGCCAACCTCCTAGTCTCCGACTGGCTGCCCCAGCCAGCCCTCTTGGCCGACCCCCGTCTGGCCGTCTTCATCAGCCACGGCGGCCTCAAAAGTCTGTCCACCTATTCTCCCAGCTCTTGTCTCTGGCAGTGTCGCGGTCTGGCACTGGGCAAGAAGCCCGCCAACCTCCTAGTCTCCGACTGGCTGCCCCAGCCAGCCCTCTTGGCCGACCCCCGTCTGGCCGTCTTCATCAGCCACGGCGGCCTCAAAAGTCTGTCCACCTATTCTCCCAGCTCTTGTCTCTGGCAGTGTCGCGGTCTGGCACTGGGCAAGAAGCCCGCCAACCTCCTAGTCTCCGACTGGCTGCCCCAGCCAGCCCTCTTGGCCGACCCCCGTCTGGCCGTCTTCATCAGCCACGGCGGCCTCAAAAGTCTGTCCACCTATTCTCCCAGCTCTTGTCTCTGGCAGTGTCGCGGTCTGGCACTGGGCAAGAAGCCCGCCAACCTCCTAGTCTCCGACTGGCTGCCCCAGCCAGCCCTCTTGGCCGACCCCCGTCTGGCCGTCTTCATCAGCCACGGCGGCCTCAAAAGTCTGTCCACCTATTCTCCCAGCTCTTGTCTCTGGCAGTGTCGCGGTCTGGCACTGGGCAAGAAGCCCGCCAACCTCCTAGTCTCCGACTGGCTGCCCCAGCCAGCCCTCTTGGCCGACCCCCGTCTGGCCGTCTTCATCAGCCACGGCGGCCTCAAAAGTCTGTCCACCTATTCTCCCAGCTCTTGTCTCTGGCAGTGTCGCGGTCTGGCACTGGGCAAGAAGCCCGCCAACCTCCTAGTCTCCGACTGGCTGCCCCAGCCAGCCCTCTTGGCCGACCCCCGTCTGGCCGTCTTCATCAGCCACGGCGGCCTCAAAAGTCTGTCCACCTATTCTCCCAGCTCTTGTCTCTGGCAGTGTCGCGGTCTGGCACTGGGCAAGAAGCCCGCCAACCTCCTAGTCTCCGACTGGCTGCCCCAGCCAGCCCTCTTGGCCGACCCCCGTCTGGCCGTCTTCATCAGCCACGGCGGCCTCAAAAGTCTGTCCACCTATTCTCCCAGCTCTTGTCTCTGGCAGTGTCGCGGTCTGGCACTGGGCAAGAAGCCCGCCAACCTCCTAGTCTCCGACTGGCTGCCCCAGCCAGCCCTCTTGGCCGACCCCCGTCTGGCCGTCTTCATCAGCCACGGCGGCCTCAAAAGTCTGTCCACCTATTCTCCCAGCTCTTGTCTCTGGCAGTGTCGCGGTCTGGCACTGGGCAAGAAGCCCGCCAACCTCCTAGTCTCCGACTGGCTGCCCCAGCCAGCCCTCTTGGCCGACCCCCGTCTGGCCGTCTTCATCAGCCACGGCGGCCTCAAAAGTCTGTCCACCTATTCTCCCAGCTCTCTGTCTCTGGCAGTGTCGCGGTCTGGCACTGGGCAAGAAGCCCGCCAACCTCCTAGTCTCCGACTGGCTGCCCCAGCCAGCCCTCTTGGCCGACCCCCGTCTGGCCGTCTTCATCAGCCACGGCGGCCTCAAAAGTCTGTCCACCTATTCTCCCAGCTCTTGTCTCTGGCAGTGTCGCGGTCTGGCACTGGGCAAGAAGCCCGCCAACCTCCTAGTCTCCGACTGGCTGCCCCAGCCAGCCCTCTTGGCCGACCCCCGTCTGGCCGTCTTCATCAGCCACGGCGGCCTCAAAAGTCTGTCCACCTATTCTCCCAGCTCTTGTCTCTGGCAGTGTCGCGGTCTGGCACTGGGCAAGAAGCCCGCCAACCTCCTAGTCTCCGACTGGCTGCCCCAGCCAGCCCTCTTGGCCGACCCCCGTCTGGCCGTCTTCATCAGCCACGGCGGCCTCAAAAGTCTGTCCACCTATTCTCCCAGCTCTTGTCTCTGGCAGTGTCGCGGTCTGGCACTGGGCAAGAAGCCCGCCAACCTCCTAGTCTCCGACTGGCTGCCCCAGCCAGCCCTCTTGGCCGACCCCCGTCTGGCCGTCTTCATCAGCCACGGCGGCCTCAAAAGTCTGTCCACCTATTCTCCCAGCTCTTGTCTCTGGCAGTGTCGCGGTCTGGCACTGGGCAAGAAGCCCGCCAACCTCCTAGTCTCCGACTGGCTGCCCCAGCCAGCCCTCTTGGCCGACCCCCGTCTGGCCGTCTTCATCAGCCACGGCGGCCTCAAAAGTCTGTCCACCTATTCTCCCAGCTCTTGTCTCTGGCAGTGTCGCGGTCTGGCACTGGGCAAGAAGCCCGCCAACCTCCTAGTCTCCGACTGGCTGCCCCAGCCAGCCCTCTTGGCCGACCCCCGTCTGGCCGTCTTCATCAGCCACGGCGGCCTCAAAAGTCTGTCCACCTATTCTCCCAGCTCTTGTCTCTGGCAGTGTCGCGGTCTGGCACTGGGCAAGAAGCCCGCCAACCTCCTAGTCTCCGACTGGCTGCCCCAGCCAGCCCTCTTGGCCGACCCCCGTCTGGCCGTCTTCATCAGCCACGGCGGCCTCAAAAGTCTGTCCACCTATTCTCCCAGCTCTTGTCTCTGGCAGTGTCGCGGTCTGGCACTGGGCAAGAAGCCCGCCAACCTCCTAGTCTCCGACTGGCTGCCCCAGCCAGCCCTCTTGGCCGACCCCCGTCTGGCCGTCTTCATCAGCCACGGCGGCCTCAAAAGTTGCCCTTTTTCTTTTCTACTTCTCCTTTTTTCTTCCCTCTTTTTCCCTTTTTTTCTTTTCCCCCCCCTCCCCCCTCCCCCCCCCTCTCCCCCCCTACTTTTATTATTTTTTCCTTTTTTTTTTTTCCCTCTCAGAGCTCTTAGTAAGCTCAATCGAAGCAGCAAACTCAGAGCTTCAATTAAAAAAAAAGTTTGTCAAATATGGTTGAGAATTGGGCAAGCTATGGACAAAAAACTTTTTTTAAAAGTGTCCGTCCGTGATCCGTCCGCCGTCCGCCGTCCGTTCTTTATGGCCAGGGTATAGCGCTATGTTTGGAGCTCAGTTCTGGGTGTAGATATAGTATATCGGGGCTGGAGGGTGGCATAGGGGGGGTCAGAATTTTCATTTTCGGCCTCCTTTATGCCGAAATTGACATCAGAAAGTTGATTAAATGTAAGGAGGACCCTTACAAATAAAATCGAAAATCGTAAATAGCACTTGCTAGGATGCTTGTACAGCCAAAACAAGGAAAGATTCGAAATCCTTGCGAAAAATTACACCAAACTAGCCTAAAGAATATAGAATTCTTAAAAAATTTTTTTTACCGTTTCTGAGCTCTAGGGTGTATTTGAAGAAATCTGAAAATGGACGTGGCATCATGGGCTTCTCTACGAGGCCATGGTGTACATGCAGCTCATCATCAACTTAGTCTTGGGGCATTTTTAAGAGTTTTTGGCCTCAATAACACCACCATATAGGTAAATTGGGGCGTAGATTACGAATCTTGTGTCCATTTGTTTCCACCTTGTCATCATGGGCTTCTACCAGGCCGTGGTGTGCAAACAGCTCATCATCTACTTTGTTTTGGGGCATTTTAAAGGTTTTTTGGCCTCAATAACACCACCATATAGATAAATTGGGGCGTAGATTACGAATCTTGTGTCCATTTGTTTCCACCTTGTCATCATGGGTTTCTACCAGGCCATGGTGTACAAGCAGCTCACCGTCAACTCCATTATGGGGCATTCTTAAGGGTTTTAGGCCTCAGTAACAGCAGGATATAGGCAATTTTGGGTGAAGATCACGAATCTTGAGTCTATTTGTTTCCACCTTGTCATCATGGGCTTCTACCAGGCCGTGGTGTACAGCAGCTCATCATCAACTTCTTCTTGGGGCATTCTTAAGGATTTTCTACTTTAAAATTTTCATAATACGCAATTAAGGCTACTAGTATATCCAAAAACTGGATAGATTTACTTCAAAAAGCTTAGTTTTAAGTAATGTCCAAAAGTTCTTAATAATTTTATATAAATTAAAACTTAAAACCATCAAAAAAGAGTATTTGAAGATTGAAAAAATTGAACAAGCCTTCACTATCCAAGTATTAATGCAAAAATAGCAGGGCTTCTTCTCTATTAAAACATTTTATGGTCATGTGAATGCCCGCAACACCCAGATTGAACCATTTTTTCCCTATAAAATATTAAACATTAACTGCAGTATAGTTAGCATAAAAATTTTCTGGGCTCTCTTAGCTTTGTTGGTATGGTGGTTCATTTGCTAAACACAATTTGACTGATAAGAGTTGCAATATTTAATTTCATCACTTTAAAGCCCAAGCTATTTTCAATGATTTTTGTATGCTAAGATCAAATCGAATTTCTTCACCTTTATGCCCAAGCAGTTTTAAGTGCAATTAGTTTAAAGGTAAAGATAAAGCCAAGAGAATACATTAAATCAAACAGATTCACAATTTCAGTAATGATACCAATGATACTTATCGATTTGAGCACTTTGATTATGGTTAGGACTAGGAGTACTGACTGAGTTAGAAATTTGGGACTATGCTAGCTCCCCCCCCCACTTATACTTTCCCCCCCACTTAAACATTCCCCCCACCTATATAGTCCTCCCCACCCCCACTTAGCCATTGGCTTAGTTTTAGGTGGAAATCCGTAGTTGTTGATGCTACCCCCCCCCCCCCCCACTTATGATGCTACATCCCCCCCCCCCCACTTAAGAATATTTTGATATTTGATGCAAGCCCCCCCCACAAAACTACACCAACGCATTCCCACCTAAAACTAAGCCTAAGCCTTCCTAAGCCTATGTCATGCCTAAGTGGGGGGGATTGTATAAGTGGGGGGGATTATTTAAGTGGGGGAGATAAGTGGGGGAAGAGCTAGCATAGTCCGAAAATTGGGGGGGGGGGGCGGGCGGTCCGACCGAGAGGGGGGACAATGCGTTGGGGGCCGGAAGATACTTTGGGGGAGGGGGACCCCCGTGCGGGGGGGGGGGCAAACCGGTTGGCGGGGGAATTGTGGGAGTCAGCCGATCTTTTTGCGGCAACAGGCAAAATTTCCTTGAACATGGTCAAGCAAACGGCGATTCTAAGGAAGATTCGAAAACCAGTTGAGTCCTACCCCCTCTCCATCGCACACTACTTTCACAATTTGCTGAATTGGGACGCATGCGGCTTTTACTGTGCATACTCTCGATTGGCTTAGCCGCTGCCACCTCTGTAAGTGCATGGAGAGAAACAATTGATTGCAAACACGCATTTGTTGCCAGCCATTTGTTACGCGGCAATCTTCAAAAAGCGAGACCAAAGTCCACAGCCTGAAGCTGGAGTCACGGGTGGTGGCACGATTCGCCACCACCTACGTCACCAGCCTTGTTACTTTCTTCTCGCCTAATTCATTATGAAGTAATCATATTTCCCGCAATTTCTTACTGCATTTTCACAGCACATTTCTCCTCACTTCGCTGGCAAAACTGGGGCTTTCCCCTATTCAGTGAATGAAGCAAGGCAAAGAGCGGGGGAGTTGAAGGTGGAGAACAGGGAGGGCGAGGAGGCAGTGGAAGTATGGTTCAAAGCTCAGCTGCCAGAGGCTGCCTTCATCTCCAACTTTAGCATGTAAAGGCTCTGTTGGGAAGATTAGGCGGTAGGTGAAGCTGGTGTGGCTGAGGCTGCGGGGGTCGGAGCTGTTGGTGGCGTCAGTGGAGGGAAAGGAGGAGGCCAGAAGTCGCTTCAATGCCGCCAGGGCCGCCGGTCGGACTACCGGCCTTGTGGAGCAGATGTAATTCCTTGCTCACCTCATTAGCACAACTCACCAGGGAGAGCTGTTGGTGGCGTCAGTGGAGGGAAAGGAGGAGGCCAGAAGCCGCTTCAATGCCCCCAGGGCCGCCGGTCGGACTACCGGCCTTGTGGAGCAGATGTAATTCCTTGCTCACCTCATTAGCACAACTCACCAGGGAGAGCTGCTGGTGGCATCGGTGGAGGGAAAGGAGGAGGCCAGAAGCCGCTTCAATGCCGCCAGGGCCGCCGGTCGGACTACCGGCCTTGTGGAGCAGATGTAATTCCTTGCTCACCTCATTAGCACAACTCACCAGGGAGAGCTGCTGGTGGCGTCGGTGGAGGGAAAGGAGGAGGCCAGAAGCCGCTTCAATGCCACCAGGGCCGCCGGTCGGACTACCGGCCTTGTGGAGCAGATGTAATTCCTTGCTCACCTCATTAGCACAACTCACCAGGGAGAGCTGCTGGTGGCGTCGGTGGAGGGAAAGGAGGAGGCCAGAAGCCGCTTCAATGCCGCCAGGGCCGCCGGTCGGACTACCGGCCTTGTGGAGCAGATGTAATTCCTTGCTCACCTCATTAGCACAACTCACCAGGGAGAGCTGCTGGTGGCGTCGGTGGAGGGAAAGGAGGAGGCCAGAAGCCGCTTCAATGCCGCCAGGGCCGCCGGTCGGACTACCGGCCTTGTGGAGCAGATGTAATTCCTTGCTCACCTCATTAGCACAACTCACCAGGGAGAGCTGCTGGTGGCGTCGGTGGAGGGAAAGGAGGAGGCCAGAAGCCGCTTCAATGCCGCCAGGGCCGCCGGTCGGACTACCGGCCTTGTGGAGCAGATGTAATTCCTTGCTCACCTCATTAGCACAACTCACCAGGGAGAGCTGCTGGTGGCGTCGGTGGAGGGAAAGGAGGAGGCCAGAAGCCGCTTCAATGCCGCCAGGGCCGCCGGTCGGACTACCGGCCTTGTGGAGCAGATGTAATTCCTTGCTCACCTCATTAGCACAACTCACCAGGGAGAGCTGCTGGTGGCGTCGGTGGAGGGAAAGGAGGAGGCCAGAAGCCGCTTCAATGCCGCCAGGGCCGCCGGTCGGACTACCGGCCTTGTGGAGCAGATGTAATTCCTTGCTCACCTCATTAGCACAACTCACCAGGGAGAGCTGCTGGTGGCGTCGGTGGAGGGAAAGGAGGAGGCCAGAAGCCGCTTCAATGCCGCCAGGGCCGCCGGTCGGACTACCGGCCTTGTGGAGCAGATGTAATTCCTTGCTCACCTCATTAGCACAACTCACCAGGGAGAGCTGCTGGTGGCGTCGGTGGAGGGAAAGGAGGAGGCCAGAAGCCGCTTCAATGCCGCCAGGGCCGCCGGTCGGACTACCGGCCTTGTGGAGCAGATGTAATTCCTTGCTCACCTCATTAGCACAACTCACCAGGGAGAGCTGCTGGTGGCGTCGGTGGAGGGAAAGGAGGAGGCCAGAAGCCGCTTCAATGCCGCCAGGGCCACCAGTCAGACTACCGGCCTTGTGGAGCAGATGTAATTCCTTGCTCACCTCATTAGCACAACTCACCAGGGAGAGCTGCTGGTGGCGTCGGTGGAGGGAAAGGAGGAGGCCAGAAGCCGCTTCAATGCCGCCAGGGCCGCCGGTCGGACTACCGGCCTTGTGGAGCAGATGTAATTCCTTGCTCACCTCATTAGCACAACTCACCAGGGAGAGCTGCTGGTGGCGTCAGTGGAGGGAAAGGAGGAGGCCAGAAGCCGCTTCAATGCCGCCAGGGCCGCCGGTCGGACTACCGGCCTTGTGGAGCAGATGTAATTCCTTGCTCACCTCATTAGCACAACTCACCAGGGAGAGCTGCTGGTGGCGTCGGTGGAGGGAAAGGAGAAGGCCAGAAGCCGCTTCAATGCCGCCAGGGCCGCCGGATGGACTACCGGCCTTGTGGAGCAGATGTAATTCCTTGCTCACCTCATTAGCACAACTCACCAGGGAGAGCTGCTGGTGGCGTCGGTGGAGGGAAAGGAGGAGGCCAGAAGCCGCTTCAATGCCGCCAGGGCCGCCGGTCGGACTACCGGCCTTGTGGAGCAGATGTAATTCCTTGCTCACCTCATTAGCACAACTCACCAGGGAGAGCTGCTGGTGGCGTCGGTGGAGGGAAAGGAGGAGGCCAGAAGCCGCTTCAATGCCGCCAGGGCCGCCGGTCGGACTACCGGCCTTGTGAAGCAGATGTAATTCCTTGCTCACCTCATTAGCACAACTCACCAGGGAGAGCTGCTGGTGGCGTCGGTGGAGGGAAAGGAGGAGGCCAGAAGCCGCTTCAATGCCGCCAGGGCCGCCGGTCGGACTACCGGCCTTGTGGAGCAGATGTAATTCCTTGCTCACCTCATTAGCACAACTCACCAGGGAGAGCTGCTGGTGGCGTCGGTGGAGGGAAAGGAGGAGGCCAGAAGCCGCTTCAATGCCGCCAGGGCCGCCGGTCGGACTACCGGCCTTGTGGAGCAGATGTAATTCCTTGCTCACCTCATTAGCACAACTCACCAGGGAGAGCTGCTGGTGGCGTCGGTGGAGGGAAAGGAGGAGGCCAGAAGCCGCTTCAATGCCGCCAGGGCCGCCGGTCGGACTACCGGCCTTGTGGAGCAGATGTAATTCCTTGCTCACCTCATTAGCACAACTCACCAGGGAGAGCTGCTGGTGGCGTCGGTGGAGGGAAAGGAGGAGGCCAGAAGCCGCTTCAATGCCGCCAGGGCCGCCGGTCGGACTACCGGCCTTGTGGAGCAGATGTAATTCCTTGCTCACCTCATTAGCACAACTCACCAGGGAGAGCTGCTGGTGGCGTCGGTGGAGGGAAAGGAGGAGGCCAGAAGCCGCTTCAATGCCGCCAGGGCCGCCGGTCGGACTACTGGCCTTGTGGAGCAGATGTAATTCCTTGCTCACCTCATTAGCACAACTCACCAGGGAGAGCTGCTGGTGGCGTCGGTGGAGGGAAAGGAGGAGGCCAGAAGCCGCTTCAATGCCGCCAGGGCCGCCGGTCGGACTACCGGCCTTGTGGAGCAGATGTAATTCCTTGCTCACCTCATTAGCACAACTCGCCAGGGAGAGCTGCTGGTGGCGTCGGTGGAGGGAAAGGAGGAGGCCAGAAGCCGCTTCAATGCCGCCAGGGCCGCCGGTCGGACTACCGGCCTTGTGGAGCAGATGTAATTCCTTGCTCACCTCATTAGCACAACTCACCAGGGAGAGCTGCTGGTGGCGTCGGTGGAGGGAAAGGAGGAGGCCAGAAGCCGCTTCAATGCCGCCAGGGCCGCCGGACGGACTACCGGCCTTGTGGAGCAGATGTAATTCCTTGCTCACCTCATTAGCACAACTCACCAGGGAGAGCTGCTGGTGGCGTCGGTGGAGGGAAAGGAGGAGGCCAGAAGCCGCTTCAATGCCGCCAGGGCCGCCGGTCGGACTACCGGCCTTGTGGAGCAGATGTAATTCCTTGCTCACCTCATTAGCACAACTCGCCAGGGAGAGCTGCTGGTGGCGTCGGTGGAGGGAAAGGAGGAGGCCAGAAGCCGCTTCAATGCCGCCAGGGCCGCCGGTCGGACTACCGGCCTTGTGGAGCAGATGTAATTCCTTGCTCACCTCATTAGCACAACTCACCAGGGAGAGCTGCTGGTGGCGTCGGTGGAGGGAAAGGAGGAGGCCAGAAGCCGCTTCAATGCCGCCAGGGCCGCCGGTCGGACTACCGGCCTAGTGGTACAGATGTAATTCCTTGCTCACCTCATTAGCTCAACTCACCAGGGAGAGCTGCTGGTGGCGTCGGTGGAGGGAAAGGAGGAGGCCAGAAGCCGCTTCAATGCCACCAGGGCCGCCGGTCGGACTACCGGCCTTGTGAAGCAGATGTAATTCCTTGCTCACCTCATTAGCACAACTCACCAGGGAGAGCTGCTGGTGGCGTCGGTGGAGGGAAAGGAGGAGGCCAGAAGCCGCTTCAATGCCGCCAGGGCCGCCGGTCGGACTACCGGCCTTGTGGAGCAGATGTAATTCCTTGCTCACCTCATTAGCACAACTCACCAGGGAGAGCTGCTGGTGGCGTCGGTGGAGGGAAAGGAGGAGGCCAGAAGCCGCTTCAATGCCGCCAGGGCCGCCGGTCGGACTACCGGCCTTGTGGAGCAGATGTAATTCCTTGCTCACCTCATTAGCACAACTCACCAGGGAGAGCTGCTGGTGGCGTCGGTGGAGGGAAAGGAGGAGGCCAGAAGCCGCTTCAATGCCGCAAGGGCCGCCGGTCGGACTACCGGCCTTGTGGAGCAGATGTAATTCCTTGCTCACCTCATTAGCACAACTCACCAGGGAGAGCTGCTGGTGGCGTCGGTGGAGGGAAAGGAGGAGGCCAGAAGCCGCTTCAATGCCGCCAGGGCCGCCGGTCGGACTACCGGCCTTGTGGAGCAGATGTAATTCCTTGCTCACCTCATTAGCACAACTCACCAGGGAGAGCTGCTGGTGGCGTCGGTGGAGGGAAAGGAGGAGGCCAGAAGCCGCTTCAATGCCGCCAGGGCCGCCGGTCGGACTACCGGCCTTGTGGAGCAGATGTAATTCCTTGCTCACCTCATTAGCACAACTCACCAGGGAGAGCTGCTGGTGGCGTCGGTGGAGGGAAAGGAGGAGGCCAGAAGCCGCTTCAATGCCGCCAGGGCCGCCGGTCGGACTACCGGCCTTGTGGAGCAGATGTAATTCCTTGCTCACCTCATTAGCACAACTCACCAGG
>JASANA010000434.1:0-61106 GCA_030248095.1 Ptycholaimellus sp. GST1_10
CTGCTGCGCGATGTTTGCATTGGCACGCAATTTACGAGCCCGCCTGTCTTTGATCCACTTTTTGGTCACTGAGAAGAATTACCAGCCTCGGAGAGGAGGTACCATTACACGGCAGAGTGTGGAGCCCCTGGCCATCCCACACCCGGACTAGGCCCTGGACAACCTCCCGCCGCCGCCCAGCAACGCCGCCATCCGCCTCTTCATCATCGGCAGCAGCGGGAACAGCGAGGACTCCGGCCAAAACTTCGGCTACATCACCTACGCCAGCCCCAAGTTCACAGCCATCCTCAACCCTCTCCAACTCCTCTTCGGCATCTCTCAGCGTGTTTGGTGAAGCTAGAGTCTGAGAAGACCTAGTTTTCACCTCTCCTTTCGGTTGTTTGTTTGGGATTCGAGAATGTTCTCTGCTGGTGGTGTGGCTTTCAGCTGGAGCTTCTGAGTCGGCAAGGACATCAACTACGCCACCTTTGCCCAGCTCATCATCGCCTTCAGCCCCCCGCTCACCTTCCAGTCTCTCTTTCTCTCCTCACCCCACCTCTGCTGACGTCATTCTCTTGACAACGCAGCCCTTCCCGAACCTTCCCTCAACCGCCTTAGACACGCCCACTTAGGTTCAATACCTACCCTCGCCTCCTACACACCCTCTTTCATCACACCTACTCCCACACTTCCCTATCTAGAGCTCAACTGCCCTCTTTAGGGCAAAAGCTATCAGAACTTAGTTCCTGAGAGTCCTCCTAAGGACTGAAGAGCTACAAGATGGACGTCTGCCTCTCCGCCAAGGCCGGCTACCGCTGCAACGAGGACTGCCACGCCCTACGCCACGTCAAGGACCTCCTGCGCTGCTCTCGCTGCAAGACCGTCACCTGCCGCAACCACACCGACCGCTTCTTCAACCCCAAGGGCAGCGCCTCCGCCGACATCTACAACAGCGCCCGCGACGCCCCACAGACCCATCCAGCCCTCGAGCTACGCTACACCTGCCCCGACTGCTACATCGCCCAGGAGGAGGAGCCGGTAAGTTTCCGGGACCAGCTGCTGCAGCAAGGCCTCCTCGAGCCCCAGACCACTCGCTCCGGCACCACGCCCATCAGCTACACGTTCATCCCCGAAGCCGAGTCCGAGCGCACCGAGGGTGACTACACCGCCTCCGAGGACGAGGAGAGCAACACCGAGACCGCCGCCCTCTCCGCCCAGAACGCCGCCCTCCAACAACAGCTCCAACAGGCTCTCATTGCGCTTAGGGCTTCGCAGGTGGAAGCAAAGCAGAAGGAGGGGAAGAGGCTGGAGGAGGAGAAGACGATGTCGCGGATGCTGGGGGAGATGCAGAAGCAGATCCAGGCCCTCGCCGCCGCCCAGTACAAGACCGACAACGCCGCCGGCACCTCCATCGCACCCACACCCCCTACACCAGCACAGCCGGAGGTGGCCACCAACTCCAACACCTCTCAGAACGGCGCCAACCTCTTCGGGTCCACTCTCTCCTACCAAGGCCTAGGCACCCTCGCCCAAACGCCAGCCCAAGGCCAACAGCAGCAACAGCCACCTCAGCTACCTCCTCTCAATCGCCCCTCACACTTTTTCGAGAAGCTTTTCAAGTACCGGGAGAAGAGAACCTTCGATGGGACAGACGTGACGGCCTGGCTGGGCTTCCGGGAGTGGTGGACGCGCGTCGTGGACCGCGAGCCGATCTCCGACAACGAAAAGCTGGACATCCTCCGCTCCTGCATCACCGGCGCCGCCTTCGCCAAGATCGCCAGCTACGAGCCATGGCAGCCTGGGGCCTACCAGTCCGCCTTCACTCACCTCGACTCCCACTACAACCAGCCAGGGTACCAGATCAACGCCCTCTATCACCGCATCCACAACCTGGCCGGCCCCGCCTCCGAGGACGACTGGGAGGGCCTCGACAACTTCCACGACATCATCGTCCAGACCGGTCGACAGCTGCGCGCTCTCGGCCAACCAGCTCAAGCTCTAGACACCTTGGCCTTCACCCTCTACAGCCGCCTCCCGCCCAAGCTCCGCTCAGACCTGGCACACCGCCGTGTCCAGCTAGGTCTCAATCAGTATCCAGACTACGCAAGCCTGGAGGGCTACCTGCAGCTGGAGCTTCGTTCGCGGCCCCTGGAGCTCACCTCCTACTCCTCCAGCGGCCTCTTCGCCGGCCCCGCCAAGGCCACCGGCAACGGCGGGAAAGAAGGACAGCCTCCGACCCCCACCCCGGCCAACCAAAAAAATCAGAAACAAAGAAAAAACAAAAAAGAGCCAAAGGGAGGTGGGGGCGGAGGGGGCAAAAGAGGCGAAAAGCCCAGCTCAGGGGAGGACAAGTCCAAACCTGCGGCCAGCCCCAAGTGTCCGCTCTGCAAGAGCACGGAGCACTGGCCCAGCGACTGCACCGTCTACAGCACACCGGTCAGCCGCCGGGAGGCAGTGAAGAAGGAGAAGCTCTGCCTGAACTGCCTTGGCCACAACCACCAGGCCGACGAGTGCCGCTCCAAGTACGTGTGCCGCGTCTGCAAACGCCGCCACCACACCGCCCTGCACGAGGAGAAGCGTGAGAACGCCATCAACGCCTTCGCCTACTCCAAGTTCGGCAACGATCCCATCACCTGCCCCAAGGGCGTCGCCTTCGGCCAGGCCTCCAACCTCACCTGCTCCTCATCGCTTCCAGGCGTCATCATGGGCTCATTCGACGCGGAGGCAGTGAACATGGACTCCGGTCTCTCCGCCTCCAGCTTCCAGCTCCTCGACTCCGGCAGCTCCTTCACCTGGATCCGCAAGGCCCTGGCCGACAAGCTCCAGCTCCAGAAGGGCGCCAGCATCACCGTCCTCGTCTCCACCGCCCACACCAAGCACGCCAAGGAGATCAAGACGCACACGGTCGCCTTCGCCCTGCGCAACGCCAGCGGGGGGGAGGTGGTGGTGCTAGGACTGCTCGCAGACGCCGTCGCCGCCCCGCTAGTGCTAGGAGGAAGGCTCCCGGACAAGCTGAAGGAGAAGCTGCGAGGAGTCGTGAACCTGCCACAGGATCCACCTGTGGAGGTGGAAGTGGACGTCCTGCTCGGCCTTGACTACTACGAGGAGGTCATCGGGCACAAGAAGGACCTGGGCAACGGCCTTGCCGTCTACGCCACGCGCTTCGGCCGCCTGCTCCAAGGACGCCTCCCTCACGCCGCCATCGCCAAGGGCACCTGCTTCCTCTCTCACACACAAGCTCAACGCCTGCAGGAGGCGGTGGAGAAGAACGCAGAGCTGGAGCTGCTCGGACTGAAGGAGGAGGAGCCGCTGGACGCGGACTTCCTGGGTGACATCCAGCGCGAGCCGGACGGGCGCCTGGAGATCGGCCTCCCCTTCCGCAAGGACGCCGGCACCGTCGCCACCAACTTCGCCTCTGCCCTACGCCGTGCCATCGGGACCCACCAACGCCTGCAAGACTCCGACAAGGACCGCTACTACAAGGAGTTCGAGCGCCAGAAGGAGGAGGGGATCCTGGAGAAGGTGGACGGGACACAGGACAGCTCCGCCCCTACGCTCATACACCATCTTGCCCACTTTCCAGTCTTCAAGGAGACCTCGGAGACCACCAAGTGCCGCCCCGTCGTCGACGCCTCCGCCAAGAGCAGCACTCGCCTCAGCCTCAATGACATCCTGGACACCGGTCCCAATCTCCTCACCGGCCTCCTGGAAGTTCAACTACGCCTTCGAGCCAGCCGCCACGCCTTCGTTGCTGACGCCAAATCCGCCTTCTACACCATCGGCATCAGGACGCAAGACCGGGATGCACTACGCATCGTGCTACCGGACGACCAAGGCCGCCTCACCCGCGATCACTTTCAAGTGTTCAGGTACACCAGGCTCATCATGGGAGCGACCTGTTCACCGGCCGTCCTGCTCTCCTGCATCCGCCACCTCTGCTCCAGCGCCATCGCCGACGGCAACGACTTCGGGCTCAGCCAGGAGGAGATGGAGACCGTCCCCGACCTCGTCTACATGGACAACCTCGTCTGTGGCTTTGAGACGGAGGAGGACGGAGTGCGATTGGCCAACGGCATCAAGCAGCTGTTCAAGTCCGGCCTCTTCGTGCTGCGGGAGTACGCGAGCGACGCCAAGCCAGTGGAGGAGAGCCTGGAGGAGGACGAACGCGCCAACAAAACCTCCATCCGCAACCTCGGCCTCATCTGGAACACCGACACCGATACCCTCACCACCTTTCCACCCGCCTTCAAGAAGAAGAAGCTCACCCGCGCCCACCTACTCTCCGAGCTACTTCGCGTCTACGATGCCTTCGGCTGGTTCTCACCTCTGCTGCTCAAAGGAAGACGGCTTTGGAGAGAGAGCTGGAGTTCAACTACGCCCTGGGAGGAAGAGGCCAGCGAGGGAGTGGAGAAAGAGTGGCTGGAGCTGCGAGAGGAGCTGGAACGCCTGACAGAGCTGCGCTTCCCCCGCCGCCTGATCGAGGACACCAGCAACGCCTTCAACCTCATCGGCTTCTCAGACGCAAGCGACCACGCCTACGGCTACTGCATCTACGCTGTCCAGCCACCTCACTCACGCCTCATCTTTGCCAAGAGCCGCCTCCTGCCCCAGAAGACGGGGAAGAAGGGGCTGAAGGTCACCACACCGCGCGCTGAGCTGTGGGCGGCCCTGCTGGCCTCCCGCACCGTCGACCGCATCTACCACGCACTCGGCGGCCCCCACAAGATCTCCAAAGCCATCCTCTTCACCGACTCCTCCATCGTCCTACACTGGCTGGAGGGAAAAGAAAAGCTACGCCTCTACGAGGAGAGGAGGGTGAACGAGATGCTCAGCACCAGCTGCGGCCTGCTCTACTACCACTGCCCCGGGGAGCTCAATCCAGCAGACTGGACCACCAAGCCTCGCACCTTCAACGACCTGGCCACCGGCTACTTCTACTCCGGCCCCGACTTCCTACTCCAGCCAGAGTCCACCTGGCCCTCCAGCCGCCCCGGCCCTCCAACGCCTCAAGGAGCCCCTGAAACAATCGCGCAGCCGGGAAACGGCGGAGGAGGAGGGCAAGGGGAGGAGGAAAAGAGCGATAAATTTGCCAGGCAAAAAGCCTCCCTCCCCCCAGGAAAAAAGAAAGGAGAGGAAAAGAGCCAAACGGCCGGGCAAAAGACCCACCTCTCAGGGGAAAAGAGCCAAACGGCCGGGCAAAAGACCCACCCCCAAGAGGAAAAGAGCGGAGAATCCGCCAGGCAAAAAGCCTCCCTCAGCGAGCAAGAGGAAAAGAGCGAAAAATTCGCCAGGCCTCCTCAGGCCCACCTCAATTTGCAGGCAGGGAAGGAGGAGGAGACAGAGGCGGGGATGAGCAGACGAGCGCACGAGTTCCTGCTGGGCTTCGGCAAAGAGCACCTGGACCTCGCCCTGCGCGCCTTCGCACGCCTCAAGTTCCTACCCTGCACCACCTTCACCTCGGATGAACTCCATGCCACACTCCTCACCCTCATCAACTATGAGCAGCGCTACTACTTCGCCGGGGCAAGGCAGCGACTGGAATCGCCGGGAAAACGCCTACGCGGGGACAAGGACGCCAAGTTCATCGCCAGCCTGGACCTCAGCCTCGACAGCAACGCCTGCATCGTCGTCGGCGGCAGAGTCTCCGGCACTGCCCCTCTACTCCTACCCAAGGCCTCACCGCTCACCGCCATGCTCATCCACGACGTCCACCTACACGGCATCCACTCCTCCATCACCACCACCCTCGCCAACCTACGCACTCGCTTCTGGATCCCCAAGGGGAGGCAAGCAGTACGGGCAGTGCTCAACAAGTGCTACGAGTGCCAGCGCACCAATCGACGCCCCTGCACCCGCCCAGAACCGCCGCCACTGCCCAGCTCTAGGACCACGCCAGACCAGCCGCCCTTCACCAACGCCTTCATGGACCAAGCCGGACCCTTCCACCTCACCACCTCCACTCACCAAATCGTCAAGCGATGGATCCTGGTGATGCTCTGTGCAGCGACGAGAGCGGCCTGCTTCGAGATCCTGTACGACTACAGCGCCAACTCCGTCTACTCCGCCCTGGAGCGCGTCTGGGCCAAGCACGGGGTCTCCAGCGGCACCATCTACTGCGACCTCGCCAAGGCCTTCGTCGCCCTACCCAATCTCGCCCTACTCCTCCAAGCACGCGGACCCCAGTTCCACTTCTCACCTCCCCGTTCACCTACCTTTCAAGGCTCAGCGGAGGCAATGGTGGGGACGCTGAAACGGAGCCTCCGACCGGCGCTCTTCCGAGTGCACCAGGTGGAGGAGGAGTTCCTGACGCTGCTCAGCCGCCTGGAGTCCGTCGTCAACAGCCGCCCACTCGTCCCTCTCACCGACGACAGCAAGGACATCACAGCCCTCACCCCAAACCTCCTCCTACGCACCGGCACCGGCCAGCCCTTCCACCACTACGCCCCCAAGCACAGTCCGCCCATCGCACCGTCTGCTCAAGTTCTTCGTCAACAAGTGCTCCGGCGACAGGAGCGAGTGGACGAGTTCTGGAGGCGCTGGGAGCGGGAGTATCTACAGCACCTACGCCAGCTCTCCTTCCTCCGCAAGCCCAAGTCCGCCTACACTCCGCCCATCAACTCTCTCGTCCTCATCTACAACGAAAAGAAGGATCGGCTCACCTGGCCACTGGGCCGGGTGATCAAGCACTACGCGGGCGGGGACGGAGCGGTGCGGGTCGTGCTGGTGAAGACGGAGGCTGGGGAGGTGCGGCAGGCAGTCGGCAACCTCGTCCCGCTCGAGCTCTGCAACGGCTGCGACAAGTCCACCGACGACTCTGAATCCGACACTGACTAACTGGGCAGGGGCATTCTCTTCTACTTCTCTCACTCACTTTATCTCCCTCTCCCATCCTTGGCCCATGAGCTTGCCTTTGTTGTCTAGCATCCCAAACTTGAGCTAAGGTTGCATTCGCCTCTTACTCCGCTTCCCCCTTTCTCTCACTCACCTACTCCTGCTCACCTATCCCACTCACTCCTCAACAGCCTTGGTGGATGTTGTGCGGGTGCACGCGGAGAGCGTGCCTCTTGCCGCCTCCATGAGCAGTGCCTCCTGCCGCTCTACCCGCTACATGAAGCCAAGACTGTGGAGGACAGAGTGGGAGTGGTGGAGGAAGGGTTGGAGGAGAACATGGGATGGGAGGAGGAGGAGTGGAGTGGCTGGTGTACTAGAGTAGCGGTATAGGGTCCAACTGTTCACCACCCACTTTAGCACCACCTATGCCTTTCCATCTACCCAGCATATTCTCTCTTTTTTTGCATACGCCAATTGTGATAGAACTTTTGCTCAAAATTTCTTCCGCTCATTCTCAAAATGCTCATTCGCATAATAACCATTGCATTATTGTTGGTTCCTTTTCTGCTAGCATTTGAGGATTGTTCAGCTCTATTTTTCCTTAGGACATAGTTCCAGGATTTAGATTGCTTTTCTATTACTTCCTAGGATTCAGTCCAGGATTTACATCATGATGAGTCATGATTAGCTTAGGCATCAGAGCCACAGGGCTTCTTCCGCTTCAGTTCCTCTGGGCAGTCTCTGCTGCGCGATGTTTCCATTGGCACGCAATTTACAGACCTCCTGCCTTGGACTCGCTTTTCAGCAGATGAGAAAAATACTTGCCACGGAGAGGAGGTACCATTACACGGCACGTACCTTGAGAGCTGCAGATTGCGGTGAGGAGGGCGGAGTGTCTGGGGTGGCTTGGAATCGGTGCACAGCGTTGGCGCGTGGAGTGGGCGGGCCGTGGTGGGTGGGAGTGTCGGGTGGGAGGTGAGTGTCGGCAGAGAGGGGCTGGGAGAGGTCGATGAGGGTGTGTGAGTGTCCGGAGGAGGTGGAGGAGGCGTCCTCGTCGCTCCACAGGGAGCCGATCACCATCATGTCCCCCTGGCTATCGGCGGCCGGGAGCTGAGCCGCGGTGAACAGGAGGCAGTCGGACATGGGTGTTGGGGGGTGTTGGTTAGAGTCTGGTCTTCAGCAGAGGCGGATGAAGGAGGTGGAGGAGGAGGAGGGCATGGGACAGAATCGGGGATGCTTCTTGGAGTGGAGGAGGAGTCCGATGGAAGTGAGAGAGCGGCTCTTGGTGGGCAGGGAGGAAGGGAGGGTGAAGGAAGGGTGGTGGGAGGTGTGGTCGGTGGGTTGGTTGAAGTGTAGGCCGTCCCAGCCGCTCTTCATGCCAGAGGAGTCAACTGAGAGCGTAGATAGGGGAGGCAAGGTGGGAGAGAAACTGGGCTTGATCCTTATCGTCTTTGTTCGACGGGCTGACGTAGGCTGTCTGGAATTATGCAGATTGAAAATGTGAGCATTAGGACGTGGTGGGTAGAACATACGGAAAGGGCTTGTCGGCGGCAAATCTGGGACGCAGAAAGGCGGGCTTTGACTGACCTAGCAGTAGCAGGCCAGGCAAAGATCAGACTCAAAATCTGCTTTCTCCTTTGCGTGCTGCAAGATCATTCTTCTTTATTCCTCTTCTCTGCTTTACACCTGCGATTACACTGAAACATGTCTGCCCCTGCAGTTGCAGTCAGCCCGCGCCTAGTAGTGTGATTGATAGTGTTGGAGAGGGGGCGGGATGGGACATGGGAGTTGTGTGGATTGGTTGGAGTATTGAGGGAGTGTTAGAGAGAGGAGCAGAAGGGGTAAAGTGGGAGAGGAGCAGACAGGCGGTTGTGATAGAGGGAGAGGGAAGGCAAGGAGAGGGTGGAGTGACTGGGGCTTGGCCAGGGTGGAGAAAGGGGTGGGGGGAGGAGGGTAGAGGAGGCGGCTGTACCTACCCCAACCCACCACGCTTCTCCAGCCCGCCTCATCTCACATCCAGCCAATCCTCCCTGCACTACCCTCCCTGCTCAAACCTTTTCCATTCTCTCTGCACTCTTTTTCATCGCATTTATTATTAGCACTGGAGTCACATGCAGAGCTGGGCTGGGGAAGGGATGATGGCTGTGTGAAAGACAGCTGGTGGAATGGGGCGGGAGGGGGAAGGCAGGTGGCCAATGTATGCTTGGAGCAGAGCCAGGCACATGAGCGCTCTGGGCTCAACCTACCAGCCCCCCAGTCCCAGATCCCAAGGCCATTGCGTCTTTTGGGCTCTGGGCCTTTGCCTGGCTGCTCAGAAGTATTAACGAACAGTAAATAAATAGAAATAATTTCAAGAAACAAAATTATGCAAAAACATTAAAGCACACGTTTCGCAAGCTGTGAAGCGTTGCCAAAACTTGCTTAATGAAAATATCAAACTTATGTGGCAAATATGGTCGTAACAGTTTTGGAAAGAAGCAGAAAGTTAAAATGTGAAATAGGGGAGTAGTGATTGTTCTCGCTCGACCCCCGTCACCTCGGCACTGGTGAGTCCGAGGCTCGGAGGCCGGGTGCGAACTATGCTCGGACAGATGGGCAGCGGGCGAGGAGTGCAAATGCTGCAAGGGCGACTACTCGGGGACTCACGAAGAGCGACCGGGCCGTCAAGCCCTGCCTGCACTCCCGCCTCACTCACCTACTGCTGAGGAGCAGGGGACACTGCGCTGCAAATGGAAGGCTAGGCTTAGGCTTCGGAAGGCAAACTAGACCTCCTTGGCGCCCCTCCTACCTCACCATCTGTCAATTAATGCAGCAAGAACATTTTAATTGAAATTGGCTTGTAGCACCAAAAGTTTGAGTAAGCTTTTTGGAAACCAACGTATTTATTGATTTTTGTGTGTCTTGCCTGTACAACAGACTTGCCATCTTCAGACTGCAATACACTGCCAAGCAAGCATTGATAAAACTTTTGGTCGCAAAGCCTGAAATTAGGAAAAACGAGAAATGCACAATTGCTTGTAGCATAGTGAGTTCAGAGCTGAGGGGAGATAAAAGTTTTGGGCAGAAGGTGTTTTGAGACGAATTTGTCTTCACAGGCTCCCTTCTTGTACCACCAGTCATCAGCATCGGTGATTATACGTCGAAACTTGGAACTTGGAGGCTGGGCCTCCAGCTTTCTGCACAACTGACAGAAATGGTAACCACCATTTTTAAAGCCCTTCAATGTTGCTAGCAGATGTCTTTCGCAAGAAAGCCCATGGCACCAACCTGGACAAGTTTCTGTTCTTTGAGCCAGGCGAAATGAGCAGCGTAGGCTTCAGAGTCGTTTTGAAGGCGAAGGATTTCCTTGGCCAGATGCTCGGGGCTTTCAAAGTCGTCGGCGGCGAGGAATGAGTTTTTAGGCGCCTTCCCTTCCATCACTGACCGCTTCAAAACTACCGGCAGCACCCAGTACTCCGCCAGGTACGTGTAGAACTTCTCCGTCACGTATTCTGGGCACACCTGCCCACATTTACTTCCATTCCCACCGACCCAAACATCCACAGTGTCTATACAATAGAGCTTCCTGAACCAGAGAAAAGCGTGATAATAACCGAGTTTTCGAATGCCAGGTAGAACTTGTACGCGGAGAGTATGGTCCGCTCGCAGTCGCTGCCGTTGCCCTCCTTCGGACAGCGGTTCGGCCCGCACTTCCCGAACACGTCCACTTCCACATGCTGCACTCTTCATCCTCTCTACCTCCCAGCCTTAGCCCTCCCCTAGTGACCTGCTGTAAAGCTTGAACGTAAAGCTCTCTCTCTGAGCTGGTGGCGCAGTTGCTGGCGAACCAGGCGACGCCCTTGTCCTTCTTGGCCAGGGTCTGGAGGACAGCGGAGTGCTTGGCCTCACCCTCCGCCGCCGTCTCCCAGTCCAGGAAGTAGCCGTGCGGCAGCCAGACGTTGGACTCCTTGCGGTAGGACATGCTCCAGTTGAAGAAGTTTTTAGCCTACGGGCGCTGGGCAGTGTGGAGTTGGTCCTTTGGGGGGGGGCAACCTCGGCTAGGCCGGCGTAGGAGAGAGTGGGCGGTTCGAAAGAGAAGAGAATGTAAATCTGCTCTGCTGATCGACTCGTCTGGTCAGGAATAGATTCCTTCCAGTCCCAGTCCATGTCCCGCAGGTGGAATATTATGGCCTAAACCCATCTCATTCGCTCTCGTTTTATACGGCAATTGAGAAACCTGATTTTGTAAATGTTGTTGAAGGAATTGCTGGTGATAAAAGCAGTAACCTGACTTTGATTGATCATGTTTTTGTCGTGGGTGAATAAGCAGCGAGGTTCCTCAGGGCAGAGGCCTATCATGTCCTTGAAGGCTTCTGAGATGTGAGCCCCGTAGAAGCCGGTCCAATCCAGTATGTAGCGCGGGGGTTGCGGTTTCGGAGTCGTTGGCAACCAGCGCCTGTATTCTCTTGTTTCTATTCTCTTCTTTAACCTCATTTCACCTCATTTGTCTAGCTTGCTTCTTGCTTTATATTACTTATATTCTTGCTTATAGGGATAGTAATGATATAGGATAGCGATCCGTCCCCTGGGATTAATAATGCCTCAGTTCGCAATAATTTGAGAAAAGGAGTAAGAAAGAGAACGTGAATTGAGGCAGCTGTTTGGTGAAGGGCTGAAGCGGTTGCAAGTGTTGAATGCCGCGATATGGGCGAGTGGTGTTTCGGACAGGTGCGGAGGGAATGAAGAGGGGTTGGTCTGGCTGAAGTGATGGAGGTGTTGGAGAGCGTGCCTTGAGCATGAGACAAAGACTGACTACGGCCAATACCACCAGCGATACTCCCAGCACCTGACTCCGCTGTCTGCTTCGACCCCCTGTCATTTCAAAGCCATTGTTTTTGCCAGCAAAGCATAATTATAAGACATTGTATAAGTTTGAAAAAAAGTTCTTGTATAATAATTTGAATTGGTAATTGTGGTATGCGTTTCTTACCAATCATGACAAGTGGAGGCTGATGAGTTCACATGACAGCTAATAGTAGGGCCAGACTAAGCGGAAAAGAAGGTAGGCGAATGTTTGGAATGTTTGGATGGCAATGCGTGGCAGGCATAAAGTTCGATAAGGCAACAGGACTCTGCGAGAATGGTTGGGCGAAAGATTTGCCCACTCTTGTTCCTACGTACCTACTCCCTTAGTGAAGGAAGGTCCATCCATTGCTTTTTCCACGATACTACCGAATTCCGCCGCTATATGGCCTCCCATGTTGGTATATACAAAGGTGCGCCATTCCGTCTCTTTTGTGGTTTACATTTGTAAGACCATCAACTGATTTCATCTAAAAGTGTTTAAACTGTTGAAGGGCGCGCAATAATACATCTATGAATTTGATTGTTCCGAATCTAAATTTTATATATTATATTCAGAATTTTCGACATTTTAACAAAAATGGTAGCTTGCTTTATTTTTAAGATTATAATTTTATTTAGACTGCATTTTACAAGACACACATACGCTTCGAATATTTCTACTAATAATTCAAAAAATAAAACATTTTACGGACTTTTTGCTCCGATGATGTACTTAACCTCCTCGGCGATTGTCATGCTTCCTTATGATGTGATGATGTGGAATTGAATTCGTGTGTCAACAGCTTGTCGCCGTTGTGTATGATGAAAAGAATTAGAAGAAACTGGCATTCATTATTTTTGCAACCATCTGTGCATAGTAAGATTGGGTTATTTCGTAGTTCTACTTCTTTTCTACTGCCAGCAGCGGGAGAGCAAAAGTGAGGCACGGAGTTGGTGGAATGTTTATTTGCGGTAGTAGGGGCCGACGCCGGCGAAGGGAGCGCCGAAGGGAGCGCCGTAGGGCAGGCCAGCTGCAGCCGGGAGACCCGCTCCATAGGCTGGAAGAGCAGTCAGTCTATGGGATGGGGAAAGGGTGAGGGTGAGGATGGATGGGGAGTACATCCGTAGGCGCCGATGCCGAGGACGCGGCCCTGGAAGGCGTAGTCGGGGACGTTGCGCCCGTAGCCGTAGCCGGCGCCCACGGGACCGAACCCGTCGTAGGCCATGCCATGGCCCCAGCCAAGACCACCCCAGCCCAGGCCGAAGGGAGCACACTGCACGGCAGCAGCCAGACCCAGCAGCACAAGCGCCAGCTTCATCATCTTCAATTCACAATGGATATTATACAAATAGACGACTGTAAGTTTCTTCAAGTGTCAAGAAGGTTCAAGTGGGAAGAAGGTGACCTTGTGTGGAGGAGTGTTGGCGGGGCGGATGCAGGCGATAGGCGGCTAGGCAGAGAATGATAGAGAGTGTGTGGAGGCTCCGCCTTTTGTAGAGCGGGGAAGACAGAGGCCCGGTCCGTCAACCATTCTTCACCCCACATGGCCCGCTCCTGATGAGCTGGGGGAGGAGGCGGAGACAAAAAGGCCCCTGCTAATGGCTGCCTATCCCCTTGTCCCCAACCTGTTTCGCTCCTTGTCACCCCCAGATCCCCCCGACCCCCTTCTTTCTGCTCTCTCACCTGGGACAACGCTGATTTTCTTTGCTGTGTCTCCATATGCTTAGTTTTTTCTAAGATGATTTTTCAAATAAGTTTCTGTTCTGTTCTGAATTCTAAATAAATTCTGTTCCTTTTCTGCAATAGGATTCACACGCAATAGGTTTCACAGCGAAAGCAAATTTTAAAAAATAGAACCTTTTCTTAGCAATATTTTCTCAGCATGAATGAATGAGGTTTCATGCAAATCACGGCTAGACCAAACAGTACTATGGATCCCTCCAGAACAATGCCTAAATGATGCAATGAATACTTTTTACACTAGGGTAGCCGTCCACGAGTACCGGTTCTCGCGAAAGAGCAGGGCAGAGCGGAAGTCGACTTACGTCATCATATTCTTTACATGCCAGCACAAAAAGATTCAGGCAGCCACGTACCTCTCTAAGGAGAAACAAGGTATTCTCGGCTGTCGCCAAGATGCGCGGCCTCTATTCCAAGCAATATTGTGAAGCTACATGAGCATATTTTAGCCAATTGGGTTGATTAACCAAGGATTAATGAATTTTTCAATTTTGAAACATCAAAATTTTATGTTTTAGGGAAAACCCCATATATTTCTCAAAGCCCAAATAATGGTCCAAAGCCTCCAGCCAGCCTTCATGCAAAATTGCAGCCAATTTTGTTTAAAAACAAGGGAGTTATGAGTTCTTCAGTTTTGAAACATCAAAATATTAAGTTTTTTAGAAAAAAATCTAAAATTTTGCAAAACCCCAATAAAGGTCCTAAACCACCACTTAGACAGACTTTCATGCAAAATTTCAGCCAATATCATTGAAAAACCAGCGATTTATGAATTTTGATACTTTGAAACATCAAAATTTTAGGTTTTGGGAAAAAAACGCAAAATTACGCCAAGCACCGAAAATGACCTGGAGATATTACCAGGCGGACCTTCATGCAAAATTTCAGCCAATTTCATTGAAAAACCAGCGATTTATGAATTTTGGTACTTTGAAACATCAAAATTTTAGGTTTTGGGAAAAAAACGCAAAATTACGCCAAGCACCAAAAATGACCTGGAGATATTACCCAGGCGGACCTTCATGCAAAATTTCAGCCAATTTCATTGAAAAACCAGCTATTTATGAATTTTGGTACTTTGAAACATCAAAAAATTGAGTTTTGGGCGAAAATCGAAAAATTACGCCCATCCCAAAAAATGGCCTGGAGATACCACCCAGAAGGACCTTCATGCAAAAAATTAGCCAATTTCGTTGAAAAACCGCGGAGGCCTGGCCCCGGAACCACACATATATATATATGCGGACAGACGGACGCAAAAATGGGGTAACTGCTTAAGCTGGCCTTGGCCGCCCGCCGCTTCGGGCAGGGCGCCAGAGCTCCTCCGGCCTCCGGGCACGGGTGCTACGGCCCCTACGCTTCGCCTAGCATGCTTCGCATGCTAGGCTACGCTCCGGGGCCTCCGCACCCATGCCCTCCGGCCTCCGGAGCTCTGGCTGCCCTGCCCTCCGCGGCAGGCGGCCTTCGGCCGCGCAAAAATCTAAAGGCCCTCTTCTCAGACTGCCTCGCCATTCGGCTGTTTGCCCTGCTCTTCCTCCTCCTTCTGCTTCTCCCGTCGTCGGTGTGTCCGCTCTCCAGATGGCTGATCACGACGGCGGTGGCGGCGCTTCTTGGGTGCCTCCTCCTCCTCCGTCCCCACCCCCACACCCACGCCCATGCTCAGCTTCTCAACGTCGAACTGGATGGCGACGTTGTGAACCTCCTCCGCCTCGTGCTGGACCGCCACGTCCACCTTCTCCCCGCCCGCGTGGTGATGATACTCCACTGTCTCCTTCGGTCTTCAATTGGCGGTGTAGGGAGAGAGGAGGGAGGGAAGGGGGAGGGGAGGAACTCACTGGACTTTGCTGGCAGAGCCGAACCAGGGCTTCTCGAACAGCTCCTGTATGTGCTCCATGCTCTTGCCCTTCGTCTCGGGCACCAGTTTGTAGAACATGACGAAGCCCACCGCTGTGATCGCTGCATAGATGAAGAAGGCGCCTAGAAGTGGCAGAGCTGCTCTGTCTACCGTCTACTGAATGAACGTGGCTGAGACTACCTTCACGTGTGACGGCGTTGGCAAGGGTGAGAAAGGTCAGCGAAATGATGAGGTTGCCCAGCCAATTGACAGAGGTGGCAATGGCGTTGCCTGGTAAGAAGGGTGTAGAAGTGGGGTGAAAAGTGGGAGGAGGGATGTGTGAAGCGTATACCGGTGGATCTAGCCCAATTGGGGTAAATCTCAGCGTTGATGGTCCAGGGCATGGGTCCGAAGCCGGCGCTGAAGCAGCAAAGGTAGAGCGCCATGCCGAGGATCGGCAGGAAACTCACCGAGCTCGGGCACCAACCGGCTGCCCAGCGGCTTGAACTGTTCCCAAAGGTTGGCCCCGTCTCGTCGATGCTCACTGCCTCACATTTTCACCCACTTTCTATTCATCCACCCAGTTTAGCTCATCAGTAGACGAAGTTGAAAAATAAAAAAATAAGAAATGTGAAGGATAAAAAGCGCGATGAATATGAAGGCAAAGAATAGTTGAAATACCTCAGCGGTGGTGAGTATAGCCTGGTGAGATGGGGATAGAAATGTAAGGCTAGGATGAATAAGGAGGAGGGGGGCAAACCAGGCATCGGCCATAGAGGCCGCCATCGTAGGTATGGTTCCTGGATGGCATGCAAGTGCCATTCACCACGCCTCCGTCCGTCTGCGTCCAGCAAAAGCCGCACTTTTCGTTGTAGGAGCAGGCGTCACAGCTCCTGCAAAGGGGACGACGCCAAGGTGGGCATGGACTGGAAATAGGCATAGAACGTGTATTGGACGCAGTCGGAGTCGGCGAAGCTGGAGGGGACATTGAATGGATGACTGGCGGGCGCCTCCAGAGCGATGGCCAGGAAACCGAAGCCCAGCAGAAGCAGACACATTATCACACCTTGCAGTAATTACAGACCGCTGTGGATGGATAGATAGTCAGAGATGGTGATGGGGAACCGAAAACGGAGGCGAGGAGAAGTTTGCGACGCCCGGCGCGCTCCACGAAGTAGACGCCGATGAAGGTGCAGGCGAAGTTGAAGGCGGCGACGGCGGTGGCCATCCAGATGGCCAGGTGCTTCTCGTGCACGCCGCCCATCTGGATGATGGTGGCGCTGTAGTACCTGGAAGCAGAGCGGCGATTGCTGGGAGGATGGAAGGAGGAGAAGGTGAGGGACATGACGGTGTTGATACCGCAAAGCTGCTGGAAGAGCTGGATGGAGCAGCCGAGGAAGAGGGCCTTGCGAATGGGCAGCGTCTCCAGCATGGCCACAATCACGCTCTTCCCGCCCAGCTCTTCCAGCTCCTTGGTCGTCTGCTCGAAGTTGGCCTTGATGGCCCGCAGTTCGTAGTCCGCCAGTTCATCCGATCCTGCCACTCGCTTCAGTACTCCATCCGCCTCCTTCACCTAACAACTTTCACCTCTTTTCATTTCTTAGCCACAAACAGTGGGAAATACTCCGTTGCATCTAAACAATGTTGGTTTGGCTGAAAAAGGAAAGTGGAAAACCTTGCCATGGCTGACAAGCCACCTGGGACTTTCAGGCATGAAGAAGAAGCCGATGAGTTGGATGGCGGCGGGGACGGCGGCAACGCCAAGCATCCATCGCCAACTGACGCTGTCGGGCAGATTGGCAAAGACCGCGTCCATGATGTAGGACATGAGCAGGCCGAAGGTGAGCATCAGTTGGAAGCCCGTGATCATCCGCCCTCTCAATCCATTTCCGCCTTCCCAGTCCACTCAATCCACTCACGCTCTTTTCACCCACCGAATGTGAGCTGGGCAGGTCTCGGCAATGTAGGTGGGTACAGTGGCCGAGGAGATGCCTGAAGCGTGAAATGAAGGGAAAGGTGGAGGAGGAAGGGAGGAGGAAACCGATGGCAGCCCCGACGATGGTCCGTCCGACAAGGAGCATGCCAAAGCCCTGGGAGAAGCCGAGGACCAAGGAGCCGACCACGAAGCCCGCGCTGGAGGCCAGGATGACCGGCTTGCGTCCAAAGCGGTCGTTCACGTAGCCCGCCACCAGACTTCCTATCGCCGCCATCCCCACCGTCATCGACACCACCAGCTCCTTTTACACCCCATCCCATCTTGCTTTCACTCTTTCACTCTTTCAATGCACCTGCTTGATGTCGTTGAGGTCCATCTCTTTCTTCAGGATGATCATGGCCCCGGCCACCACTCCGGTGTCGTAGCCTATTGAGTAGGAGTAGTAGTGAGAAAGGAGGGGGTGGGGGAGAGGAATAAGAGAGGCAACCGAAGAGGAAACCGCCAATGACAGCCATGAGTGTGAGTCCGTAGACGAGGAGGGGAAGCTTCTTGGGCTGCGGAGGCGGAGGGCCCAGGTCCTCGTAGCCGCCCACCTGCCACCACCTCCACTCTCCACCCAGCCAACCAAGCCCCAAAGCAAGGCCCCAACATCCCCACCACCGCCGGCTGTCATCCTGGCTCAAACGGGAGGGGCAGACGGCGGCTGTGACTCAGGAAAGTCAGGTGAGTGCTGGAGCGTGCGACAGGATCGAGCAAGCCGAGAGGAGAGCAGCTTTTATGGCGCGGAGCCCAGCTCACGCCTTTCCGTCCCGGCCCTGTGCCTATCTGCGGAGGCCTCCTTTGTTGGCAGTGTGGGTTAGTGCTGCGTTTCTCAGCACAGGCGGGCCCCGTGAATATTATCTTGCTACCACAGGGCTGCCTGCTATTATCTCGTCCGCTTGCGCTGGCTGCGACTAACTTTGAGCCCGGCAGTTAATGTCCGTTGCGTTAAGAATTTAAGCAAACACCCAACTTTGTTAGCTCGCCCTGCCTTGCCCCTACTGTTAGCATAACTAACACCATCGCCAAAACCGAAATTCATCGGCACAGCTATCTATTTTGAAACATATAGCATCTATCTCATGTAGTTAGCTTGCTTGCAAAACAGGGGCTTGATGAAGAAATTATGGGAAATATGATTTATTGCTCGATTTAGCTTTGGAAAGCTTTGAAAAGCAATTGGGTGACATTACAGTCCTCGCCAGTTTATGCGTTCTTCAGGAAAACATGTGGAGATGCCGTCCATGATGGCTGCCTCGTTTTTTTCTCTGCAATTAATTATCGTTTTCATCCAATCCAAGCACCGTGAGCCGCTTGAAAAACCTGGACAAAAGGCGAAGGAAAGCTCCGTGACACTTCTTTCTGATGTGAGTGAGAAGAGTTTTCTGAAGGGAAGCTTGAAAGCCGCACTGGGAGCAAGAGTAAGGGCGAATGGAGCGGCAGGCCTTGACGTGACTCACGATTTTGAAGCAGGCATTGTCCCGGGAGCCTGTAAAGCTGCATCTTGCGCAACTAAGCTCAGACTTCCTTTCTCCCTCCTTCCTTGCAACGCAATCCATGACTGGCCCGGGCCCCAAGAATATGTCAGGATGTCCAGTCGTTGGCAATGCACACGCTTTGACAGAAGTTTGAGAGTGAATCGACGGTTTCGGCTTTTTACATACAGGAGAAAATGTTTTAGCTATAGCCTGGTCATCTCTCATTAAACTTTGGGCAGCTAGAGTTCGTCTTTCCACAATACCCGATGATCTGGAAAGGAAAATGCTTGGTTTAAAAGTGAGAGTTAAAGAGCAAAGTGAACCGAATGCTGAGGCGGTGATTCTCAATTAGGAGATGAGCAAGGAGGCGATTGACAGAGATGGAGACAAAGGCGCAGTCGAGACATTGCCAGAGATAATCCGAGTCATCCAAGTGTGCTTTCAAGATGTGCTCCTGCGTCTCCAGAGGACTAGTAAAAAATGCCACAGGGCATTTGGAACAAATCATCTATGATTTAACAATGAGCAATTGAGTGCGGGATTGGGCATTTCTGATGGTGTATTGAATCAAAGTAACGTTTTTATCTCTGAAACAATATCTCTGACAAACTTTGCTTGGTCTCTAACAAATTGCATGTAATATTTTTTCAATCGAATTTAACTGGCGATGAATGAGGGGCTGCAAATGGCAATGCTCGACACCGCTTTTTTGGCCGTTAATCCAAACTTTATTCAAACTCACACAAAAATAGGCAGTTCATGAAACTAGATCTTGATTCACAAAAATGTCAAATTTAACTAGGATACGAATAAAAATCCCTAGACCTGGAAACAACCAATCACTGGAAACTATATTGAGATTTTTCCACTTTTTGATATTCAGTGTTAATTTGTATATGAAATTTTGCGATTATAACACGTTCATATTCAAGCTATTTTTATAACCAACATACTAAGATAAAGCATAGCGAACGGGAAACTTGTAATGGCTTCTGTGTTGCTTTGGATGTTTGGTTGCCTACTCATTGCCTTCATCTATCCCTTTATGCTCTATCTTATGCTGCTTACTTTACTTAATAATAATACAAATTTATTATCTTAAAGGTGGCAATGATAAAGAAAGATTTATTCCAGATTCAAGAATCAAAACATGCTTGAATCTAGTGCAGTGAGGGTGGAGTGTGATGTGGGATGGGATGGAGAATGGGGAGGGGCGGGAGAGGAGGGTAAGTGTGGCAAATGAGGGGGCGATTTGCGCGGGGAAGAAGACGTCTCTCTCCAGTCCAGAGTCAGGGCCTTGGAGACCGTCGCCAAGCATCCCCCACCCACCACCGCCGCCCCACCACCATGCTGCAACTCTATCGACCAGCCCCTTCTCTTCCCCTTAGCTTCCAATTGCTCTAAATGCTGCGCCAATTGTCCTACCACCATTCCTCTGTCTAAAGCTGCAGAAGAGAGTCGGCTTTGGAGGATAGAAGAAATAGGATGGGCGCGGGTATGGAGTTGGTGTGTCTGCTGGTATTGGGCGTATTGGGTGTGGCGGGACAAAATTTCAATGTGGCCGGGGGTTGGGGGCCGTGGGAGACGAACCCCGAGGTGGACTGCTGCATGTACGGCGGCTTTGAAAGGGTCACCAGGTCAGAAGACCTTTGATGAGAGGAAATGAGGAGGGGATAATGAGTAAGCTTGAGGTACTGCAACAACCCATCACCGGAGGGCAACGGACAGAAATGCACCAACTCCACCGGCTCCCAGGTGGACCTGGAGGAGGCATGGCGCATCTGCAACTGTACTCCTTCCATCTTTTAAACTCTCATCTAAGAGCTGATGAGCATTGAAGAGGCGGGTAGAGATGAGAAGAGAGTTTGAGGTGAGTGTCAGCCGGAATGTGACGGGGTGACGTCCTTCTGCGCCAATGACACGGGCTCGGCGGCACACTGCGAATGCAACCACGGCCTCAGCAAACCCCCCGACCACGATCTCAACCAAATCATCGTCTGCGTCAACCTCACGTAACGCGCACTTCTCACGTAGACCCCCATGGTACAATGAACGCAACCGATTGCAGTGCTGCCCAGCCAGCCACCACCGAGGCCCCCAAGACCTACAACACCATGGACCCCGACACGAAGAAGATCGTTCGCATCGTTCAGTCCACCACCATCTCCATCCTCCTCTGCTGCCTCTTCGCCACTCTTGGCCTCTTCTTCTTCCTCTGGTCCCTTCACCACCCTCCATAATCCACTCCACCCTCCCACAAATCATCAATCATTGCAACGTCTCTAGCTGCTTCAAGCCAGATCGAGTGATCCAGATGTGCGAGGAGATCACGCTGGCCGCCGCCTTCCTTATCATCGCCTTCCTCTCTGAAGAGGCTGACAACGAGGTTCCCTTCCCTCCCTTCTGCTCTTCGCTTTGCGTGTAGTGAAGAGGTTGGGTTGGAGGGTGTGTGCCGGGTGGTAAACTTCGCACTGCAGTACTTCTTCCTGTCGTCGATGACGTTCTTCTGCCTGGAGGCGCTGCACACCTACGCAATGGTGACCTACGTGGTGCCGAAGAAAGGCTACTTCCACACCCTCGTCAACGTCGCCATCGGCTTCCTCCTCCCACTCGCCGTCACCGGCATCTGCATCGGAGCCCTCTACGACAAGTACGGCACCAACGGACGCCAGTATACCCTTACTCCTTCCTACTCTCCTACCCTTCCTGCTCCAATCCTTAATGTTCTTCCAGCTGCTGGTGCAGTCTGGACAATCAGCAGGCGTGGGGCTTCTTCGTCCCGCTCGTCCTCCTTGGCTTCACCTGCACCGTCATCGCCGAAGCCCAGGGCCAGGGCCAGTACCGAACCCTACCCGACACCGACACCTCCGAATACACCTCCGCCAGGTACTGCGGATTAGGGAAAGAGAGGAGTGGTGTAGGGTAATTGATTGTAGGGTGAGTCAGGGCTCCATCATGATCATCATGCCGCTCTCCCTGGCCGCCTACGTGATGGGCATCATCGCCGTGGAGCAGCAGGACCTCTACGTCTACTCCATCTTCAGCCTCATCTGTTCCCTCTCCATAGCCTCTTTCCCTTCTGGACGGAATGAGTGGTTGAGGCACCATTCTGGGCCCCATCATCTTCTTCTTCCACACCATCGGGAACTCTCGCGTGCGGGCGATCCTGGCCAAGGTCTTCTTCTGCTGCCCCTGCTACAAGGGCAAGTCCAAGTACGACCGTCCGCCATCCGGACGCCGGGTGAGAGCAGATGAGGGGTTGGAAGAGGGAAGGAGGAAATGAGGTACAGGTGATGCCGAAAAAGACAGAGGAGCCAGAGGAAGCGGCGCCGGCCTCCCAGCCTCCCTCCAATATGCCCTCTCCGCGCAAGCCCAACATGCCGGACGACAAGGTTTCTTTATGGCCATACCTTCTAGAGCATAGATGATTGAGTGGAGCGTTGAGGACACGGATTGGGAGGCTGTGCACCAGTGGGTGACCAACAGCGACCGTACCGACATTGACAAAGCTGGCAACGTTCTATTCGGATAAACCATAGATACCCTATACTCCCTTCCCCAACCCAAACCCTAGTATCATTTTTGCACCATAGACACCATCACCCCTTGACACCCCTTGGCATTATTTCCAGTGATCACCCAAGCCTTGGCTTTGTCCCCTTACTTCAAGATCCTCAAAAGTTATCGGGTAAAATTCTTTTTTTAGAATATCTATGATTGAACCTTGAACCAGAAAGTAGGTGAAATATAAGCCGATGGTAAAAAAAGAACTGCTTATCGCAAGGAATGAAAGGGTGCGTTGGGCCTGTGGAGTAGAAAATAGGCTGAGGAAGGAAATGGAGGTGGGAAGATAGGAAGGAGGCAACGGGCTTTTCCCTCAGCGTTGCTCCTTTCATCAGTCTAGGCTTGTTGCAAGGATTGAAAAGTGGCCTCGTTTCTGCATTTAATGAAGCCGAGCACTGAGCCCTAGTTTCCGCCAACGAAGCTACTTCATCCATCCTATCCGCCCACTCTTCTCTCTGTTTCTGGAGAAGAGCTGAGGAGGGTGGGGAGAGTGAGGCAATAATTTCCACTTCTGCGCCTCCCTCCCTCCGCCCACTCAGGCAGGAGGAGGCAGTAGGAGCTAAGGGCCCATCTTTCATACCGCCAGCCTTTCACTGCAGCTCTTCTTAGAGCAGCATGCATAGGCCATTAGCTGGGCGCGCCCAGGAAATATGCCCCATCAGCAGGCATTTGCAGGCAGAAAGACTGGCAAGATGGCCTTCTTCGCCTCCTACTCCTCCTTCGCCTTTCTCCTCCTCATCTGCATCTCAGACACAGGTTCATTTCTATCAACGTCCTCGTTAAAGCCAAACAGGTTCTATGAAGGAAAAGCAGATGCATGTCTGCTTGTTGGAATCTTTGAGAGAAATTCATTTTAAGGCGGAAGTGTGATGCTGACGGATCTTCTGGATCAGCAGCTTTCGGAACAGCCGCGACTCAGCAGTGGGGTTCATTCCTTTTGTCCTTTTTACAAATATTTCCCGATGGTACCAGATATAATCACTAGGTACAGCCAAGACCTTTATTTTTCAAATTTTTTAAGCATGGTGCTTAAGAGTGTTTTAAATTTTCATAAACAAAAACGTTACGAGACATAGAAAGTTTGGATTTATATTTCGGTTAATTTTGAGCTTTAACTTGGATACAAATTATGTTTACAAAATGGTGTTTTCTCTTTTAATTGTCTTTTAATTGTAAAACGAGTTGTAGTTCGAAATATGAAGATGTCACTGGAAGATGTCGCTGTAAAGTAGTTTCATTTCAGCCCATAGCCCTTGTTGCCTCACTGACGACAATATCAATTTTACATGGGCTCCTTCAGCTGATTGTAGTGAAGGAAGAATGGTTTAGGTCTATCAAGACTTGCTGCGATCCTACGTGAACATGCTTCGCCAAGAGAAGGGGCGTGAAGCGACTTTCAAAAGCGACCTCCTCGATCCACGCTGGATTGCCGCCCGCTAATCCTCCGACATCAACGCCTCACCCATCCCAACCACCCCTTTTCCTTTTATTCCAGCTTAGGCTTTGTGAGAGGAAAGCGAAAAAGGGAATCACTGTAACTGCTTTCAACTTCCCGCACTCTTCGCTGACGGCACGTGCCAAAACTGAGCATCCTCCGCCACCTGTGCATTCCGTCATTTTCACCTGAGTACCATTCCAATGTTTCAAAAAGGAATGACAAATGAAGAAGGAGATGAAGAGGGGAAAGAGCAGAGCACCTGCAAGTAGAGGTCGAAGGCCTGGCGAACCGCGCCGGTATCGGTGGTGAACTTCCATTTGTGATAGGTGCCGTCCAGACAGACGGCAAGGATGACGCCGGGGCTGGGGAAGGCGATGGCCGGGGGGCTCGCCGTGGGCAAACTCACCTGCGCCAGACTCCTTGCTGCCTCCTCCGTCACTATACCCACCTGCAGCTCTCCGCATCTTCCTGCTCCTCTCCTCATGCAGCCTTAGCGGAAGAAGGATTGGCTGACCTGCTGGAGTAGGCTTTTGCGATTGGGAGCCTTGTGGCGGACGGCAAAGATGTGAAGGGTGGCTTTGTCGGAGGAAACGGCGAGGAAGGCGGAGTCGGGGCTGAAGACCAATCCCTGGAGGCTGGCCGGATCTGAGCCTCGTCGTAGCTCCATCAGTTTCAGCCGAGTCCTGGTGTCCCATACTCGCACCAAAGTTCCCTTCGAAGAAACGCTCAAGCTTAGGGCATGACAGGTACAGGGTTAGGTGAAATGATGACGAGCTGGGAGCCGGTGGCGAGGAGTGTGCCGTGGAGGTTGAGAGCTAGCGCAGCAATCTCCGACTCATGGGCGTTGACGGTGACTGGGCTGGTAGAAGAGTCTGTGCTGAGGCCTGCCAGCTCCTGTGGCAATGATGGAGTCAGCAGAGGAATGATGGTGAGAAGGTAGAAGTGGGAACGAGAATCTGGACAGCGCCGGTTTTGCGGGCAGGGAAGACGAGGAGTTCCTGGTTGGCGTCCGGCGACAGCTGGCAGAGGCCTCGCGGGTTCGCCCGCGTCTCCACGCTTCCCAACTTCACGCAGCCTCCAATCTATCATCCGTAGCAGGGTCCTCAAGCTTCTGCCAGCGCCAGTGTACCTTGGGGACCGAAGAGAAAGACGTGGATGGCGTGAAGGAGGCAGACTGCGAGTTTGGAGTGGTTGATGCGGAGAGCGAGGACGGGCGACTCCAGTGTGATCTCCAGGGCCACCTCTTGCACTGCGTCATCCCACACCAGAACTGACAAATCACCTTTTTCAATCTCCTACATTAAATGGCTTTCCCTGTGAGGAGTAGAAATCGAGGAACATAAGGCTTTGAAATTATATATAAATAAAATAAAAATATAAATCTGTAGTAAAATATTTTCATGGAATGTTGCGTTTCGTGAACGTTGTTAGTTTTTCCATCTCCAAGCTGAAAAATAGTTGTGAAATTGCTAAAAATTGTAAATTTTGGTAATATTTAGGCTGTCACGGCGGTTAATCACTACGACAGTTCAACACCACGATGGTTCATTAAAAAACGGTTAATTACCTGCCCCATATTCCCCAGGTATATCCCTGTGCCCGGGAGGCCCCCCCCGGGGCAGCCATTTCTGGCATCCCCTGGGGCAGCCAATTTGGGCATCCCCCGGGGCAGCCATTTTTGCGCGGCCGCAGGCCGCCTGCCGCGAAGGGCAGGGCAGTCAGAGCTCCGGAGGCCGGAGGGCATGGGTGCGGAGGCCCCGGAGCATAGCCTGGTGTGTGAAGGAATCTTGTTTTCGAACGGGCGCGTTGCCCTTGAAATACATTTGTTCTGCGATGTTTGCTTTGGTGCGCAATCCGTCTGCTTCTTGGGCCTCGCGCCACTCCATTTTCACTTGCAATTAAAACCAAGCTTGAGTCACCGCTTCACACACAGCTGGAGCCAGGCCTACAAGCCGCCTCTCCTCATCACCAACTCCGCCCTTTGCGCCTGCAAGGAGGAGGAGGGGAGGAACGGCATGGACTTCAACGGGATCTCCTGCAACTTCATCACCTTCACCGTCCAGTCCAAGGCCTACCAAGCGCTCCTAGGTGGCTCTGGGACTCTCAGTTCCAACCACCTCACTCTTTGGTGCTCTTTTCTCTTTTCGATTGGGTTTTGCGGGTGTGTACGTTTGAGCTGAGCGAGAAGATGAGCATCATGGTCAACTTCATGGTCAACTTCGGCGACAACTTCGACTATGGCAACTCCCTCTAGGATGCCTAGCTCAAGTTCCTCCACTACGCCTACGCTCTCTCCAACCTCTCCCTCACCCTCTCACCCACTCTACCCACCCATTCCCAGTGTTGATGCCATTTTATTGGCGATTTGCTCCCTTTTTCCAAACCTTCTAGAAGTTTCTAGGCTGATTTTGTAACTCTTGCGCTTGCGTTTGAGTGACGTCAGCACCTACCGTACCCCTCACCCATTCCACCCACTCAATACCTACCCTTCACCAAGCAGCCTAACTGCGCAACCTTTTCCCAACCAACCTTCCCTTACAACAATCTACCGCAAATGGCCCTCCTAAGGGCCATCATCAATCAGAACTAGTTCATCATCGTCTTCGGCTTCGTCATGGAGGAGGACCCAGTCCAGCCCCGCCCGGCCTACTTCTGGCGCAACAACTGCGACCAAGTCTGCCGCCTACGCCCTCGCCCTCACCCACGCCACAGTGCACGCAAGATGCTCTGCGACAACTGCCAGGCCACCGTCTGCCGCGTCGGCTTCGACGACGCCTTCCAGCCAGTGGGCAGCGCCACCATCGCCATGTGGGATGCCCTTTGCGCTGCCGTGGAGGACGCCCGCCACCGCCATCAAGCCATGCCCCGCATCCACTGCGTCACCTGCACCCCACCCCCAGGCCAGCCCTTCACCTCTCCTCTTGTACGCCAACTGGTCCGGCAGGGGCTGTGGAACGAGGGGGAAGGGGGGGGGGGGCGGTGGACTACCGTCCAGTGCCAGAGCTGCACCACGCAGGCCTGGAGGACCCGGAGGACGGGGACAAGTACGTGGAGGCGGAGAGCGAGTTTGGCTCCGCCAACAGCCGCCGCACCCACACTGCCTCCAATGCCTCCAACGCCTCCTACCCCAGCCTCTACAACCCTCAGGACTGGCCTGAGAACGGCTTGTCCATTGTCCGCCTTTGAGAAGAAAACCGTCGCCTACAGCTTCAGCTACGTCAAGCAGGCTTCCAGCAGCTTCCAAACCAACCCAACTCCGTCCACAACTCCATCCACGGCTCCCACCATGGCTCCAACGCCTCCAACGTCTCCTACCACACACCACGCTATCACCCACCTCCACCTCCACCCCCACCGCCTCCCGGGGCATGGGGTGCGGCTCCACCTCCGCGTCCACCACCACCTCACCATCATCAAGCACCTCCACCACCACCTCCTCCTCAAGATCCACCACTACTACACTTTCTAGAAGAACAGACCCGAGCACTCCGCGTCGTCTCCGACACCCTGCAAGACCTCTCCCGGCATGACAAATCCTACTCCACCTACCCCAAACTCGCCAAAATCGAGCCCAAGTTCTCCACTTTTGACGGCAAAGATCTCTCAGCCTACCGACGGTGGAAAGAAGACTTCGGGTACCTGGTGGGCGCCCAGCCCAGCCTGTCGTCAAACGCAAAGTTCACCTACCTGAGCCAGGCCCTGCGGGGAGCGGCCAAGGCCAAGATCCAGCATCTCAGCGCCTCCAACGCCGCCTCCTGGGCCACCGCCTGCAAGCTCCTGGACAAAACCTACGGCGACACCGATCTCTCCAAAGCCGCCCTCTTCCAAAAGTTGGCCAAGGTGGGGAACGTGAAGGAGGACAACCTGAGCAGCTTCTACGACAAGGTCTCCGGCATCGTCTACAAGCTGGAACGCATCGGCGTCGAGGACACCAACAACCTCGTCTTCCAAATCCTACCGCACCTACCGCAAACTGCACAAGAGCGCCTCCGTCGCCTACGCCACACCCAGAATCTAGCGCCTACACCCAGCATGGAGGAGCTGATGAAGTGGCTGCGGGCCAAGATCAAAATCAAGGCCAGCTACAGTGGCGCCCCAAAGGCCCCACCCGCCCAGACCGGCTCCACCACCCTTGCCTCCAATTCCCAGCCCACAGGGCAAAAGAGCCCACAGGGCCAGGAAGGAGAGCAAAAGAGCCCACAGGGCCAAGGGGGAGAGCAAAAGAGCCAAAAAGGCCAGTCTGAAGGCGGGCAGAAAGGGCAGGGGAAGGAGAAGGAGGGCGGGAAGTCGGAGAGACCGGCCCCGCCATGCGCCTTCTGCGAGGAGCGGCACTGGGCCGTCAAGTGCGAGACCTTCAAGGAGACGAAGGATTGCAGGGAGAAGGTGAAGGAGAAGAGGCTCTGCTTCAACTGCTTATCCTCCAAGCACCCCGTCAAGGACTGCACGTCCAAGCAGCGCTGCCGCATCTGCAAGAAGAAGCACCACACGGCCATCCACAACGACACCTTTGAGCAGACCAACCAGCCCAACTTCACCGCCGCCACCACCGTCTCCAGCTCCAACCTCACCGACGTCTCAATCTTGCCCTTCTTCACCACTCAAGCTCTGCATCCAGTACAAGGAGGGACGGGCCAGCAGCTGAACGTTCTCCTGGACGGCTGCTCCGACGTCTCCTGGATCCGCTCCGACATCGTTGACAAGCTCAACCTCACCAAAGGCCCCAGCTTCACCACTTTCATCTCTACCCCACACAAGGCAGAGCAGAGGAGGAGGGAGACGCACGAGGTGAACCTGAACCTGGAGTGCAAGAATGGCAGCCAGTTCGGCATCACCGCCCGCGTCACTGACACCATCACCGGCACGCTCTTCCACGGGGGCTACGAGATCAAGCAGGGCATTGTCAAGGGCGCCTACGAGAACTCACCTATGCCAGAAGTACAAGAACTGGAGGTTCATCTGCTACTTGGCAACGATTGGCTGGAGAGAGTCTGGGGGCCGGGAGCGGCGACAAGCTGGGCAATCATGGAGGACCTGACGGGCGTGAACACGGCCTTCGGCAACCTCCTCAAGGGCAAGCTCAAACAGCACGAGGTCACCATCGGCTCCGACTACTCCTTCAACTCCTACGCCTGCGCCTGCATGCTAGTGGAGGAGGAGAACCTGGACAAGGCGGTGGAGAAGCTGATGGGGACGGAGGCCGCGGCATACGAGAAGCTGCCGGCCACAGAGGAGGAGCGCACGAAGAAGCTGCTCAGCACCGCCACCAGGGACAGCCAGGGACGATTCACCGTACACCTTCCGTTCAAGGACGGAGCAGAGGCACTCTCAAGCAACTTCCGCGCCGCCTTCGCCCGCACCAAACGCGTCCACAACAAGATGAGCGTCAGCGACAGGCAGGAGTACTACAAAATGTTCGAGGGCCACAAGGCGAACGGGTACCTGGAGGAGGTGACCGCAGCCCCGCCCGCCAACCGCCTCGTCCACCACCTCTCCCACTTTGGAGTCCCCAAGGAGGATTCCGCCACCACCAAGCTCAGGCCCATCGTCAACGCCAGCGCCAAATCCAAGGACACCAGCCTCTCGCTGAACGATCTGCTGGAGACGGGGCCCGACCTGCTCACAGACCTGCTGGAACTCCAACTGCGCCTCCGCTGCTACGACAGCATCTTCTTTGCGGACGTCAAGAAGGCGTTCTATCAGGTGCACATCGCGGAAGAGGACAGAGACGCCTGCCGCATCATCCTCCCCAAGGACCAGTCCCAGCCCCTCAGCTGCGACAACTTCCAGGTCTTCCGGTTCACTTCTCTCATCATGTCATGAGCTCGACATCCAGTCCCTGGGTGCTCCTGGCGGTGATTGCGAAGCTCTGCGAGGAGGAGGCCAAGAGCGACAAGCACGGCATCAGCGGCTCCGACATCCTCACCATCCCTTCACAAACGTACATGGACAACGTGGTGGGCCTGTTCGACAACCCGGCGGAGGGCAAGAAGCTCGCCAACGGGTACCGAAGCGTCTTCCAGGCGGCCGCCATGGAACTCCGCGAATACGCCAGCAACGTCAAGGCCATCCTCTCCGACCTACCCGACTCCGCCAAGCACTGCAACAATGTCATCAAAGCTCTCGGCCTCCGCTGGGACACCATCGGGGACAAGCTCAGCCTGGGCGGGGTCAAGATCAGTGACCTGGAGAACAAGGAGTGGATCACCAAGCGGGACGTGCTCAGCGCCGTCGCCCGCGCTTACGACGTCTACGGTCTTTTCACTCCAGTCTTGCTGCAATTCAAGCTCTTTCTCCAACAACACGCGCTGCCGCTTCACAAGTGGGGCGACAAGCTCAGCACCGACCAGACGAAGGAGTTCAAGGAGCTGCTGAAGGACCTGGAGGCCATCGGCATCATCACCTATGCCCGCAAGTTCACCATCGAGCGCCAGAAGCCCGCCGACCTCATCCTCTCCACTGACGCCAGCGACAACGCCTATGGATACACCTTGCATCTCAAGCAGTCCAGCCAGATCCAGTTCCTCATCGGCAAGAACCACCTCATCACCAAGAACGGCGGCACCAAGGTCACCGTCCCAAGGGCAGAGCTGTGGGGAGCATTGGCAGGAAAGAGAGCGGCGGAGCGAGTTTGGAGCATGCTGAACGGGACGCTGAACCTGAAGGACATGTTCCTGAATGTGGACTCCCAGGTCGTCTACTGGTGGTTGAAGCGGGCGGAGAAGCTGAGCAGGCCGTATGAGCGCAGGCGGGTGGACAAGATCCTCAAGTTCATCCCCGCCAACCACATCCACTACATACACACCACCGACAACCCAGCCGACTTCTGCACACGCCCTACACCCGCCTCCAAACTCACCTACAACTCACCTTCACCCCACCTCTACTACACCGGCCCAGCCTGGTTCAAGGAGGAGATCGACAACTGGCCTGACGAGGCGGCCGTCTGGGGCAAGGAGGAGGAGGAGCTGGAAGCTGGGACACCGCCCACCAGAAAGAAAAAGAAGGAAACGCGGACGGAGGAGGAGGAGAGCAGCTTCAGTGCAGCGTCAGCATCAGCCTACCTGGGCGAGATGTACACCTGCGGCGTGGGGAACCAGGGGGGCCAGGAAGGACTGGGGGACTCCGTCGAGAGCACGAGAGGAGCCTACGGAGCCCCGGCCACCTCGCCCACCCTGTCCACACAGCCTCCAAAGCCTCCAAGCACCTCTTCCCAGCTACCGCAAACTTACCGCAATTTACCACAATTTACTACAAACTTACTACAAAAAGACGGCCAAAAAAGAAAAAAGAAAAAGCCCGCCCACAAAAGAGGCAAATGCCCAAAAAAGATCCAGAAAGGACACAAAAGATCCATAGAGGACAGAAAAGAGGCCAAGGGTGAGCCGCACAAAAAATTCCAGCCCAAAAGCTACCGACATCTGATCAAACATTTTGCTTGGATGAAACAGTGGCTGAAGGTGGTGAAAGAGGGGGAGGACGCCAAGCAGCCATGCCCGACCAGCCAGGAGCTGGAGGAGGCGGAGCTCACGCTCATCCGCGCCACCCAGGCCAGCCTCACCGTCCAGCAGCACACCAGCCTCAACACCTACAAGGACGAGAACGGACTGCAGCGCACGGGGGGACGGTTCAAGTACTCCGACGAGCCCAACCCCATCGTCATCCCTGACAGCCCCGTCGCCCACCTCATCCTCGACCACTACCACCAGCTCACCTGCCACTCCGGAGCCACGGCCACACTCCAAGCGTCTCAACAGCGCTTCTGGATCATTGGGGCCAGGAAAACGGCCAAGTCCATCTCCAAACACTGCACTGCCTGCCGCTTCTTCAAGGCCAACCCCCAGCGCACCCTCAACCTCGGCTCCTATGCCCGACACTGCTTCAACTGCACCAGTCCACCCTTCTCCTTCATCACAATGGATCAAGCCGGTCCTTTCGTGGTGCGGGAGGGGAAAGGAGGGAAAGGGAAGAGATGGGGCCTGGTCGTCCTCTGCCTCGCCACTCGTGCCTGCTACTTCGACATCCTCAAGGACTATTCAGCCGAGTCCATCGTCAATGCTCTGCAGCGCCTGTGGGCAGCACGGGGGTTTGGGGATGGGGAGATCTGTTGCGACAACAGCACTGCCTTCAAGGGCACTGCCCGCCTCATCACCAACTCCGTCCTACAAAGCCTCGCCTCCAAGCCTCAGCTCAAGTTCACCTTCAGCCCCATCAAAGCACCCTGGATCCAAGGCAGAGCGGAACGCTTCGTGAGAGTACTCAAGGAGGGCCTGCGGGTCCTGCTCTGGAACCGGGTCACGGACGAGGACAACATGTGCACCGCCATCACCCAGCTGGCCTCCGCCGTCAACAACCGCCCACTCACCCCCGCCAACGACGACATCCACTCCTTCAAGGCACTCTCTCCCAACAACTTCCTTCACCCTGGCCAGCATCCCTACGCACCAGCTCCACTCTTCACGCCTCCAAAAGCAGCGACAGCACTCCGGCATCGACTACACCAGCAATTCCTAGCTCTAGAACAAGGACGCCAGCGGTTCAAGAACGAGTACCTCAAGTACCTGCGCGAGGTGGACGCCAGCCGCCGCAGCCGCAACGCCAAGCCCGTCTTCCACGAGGGCGAGCTCGTCATCCACGACAACGGGGGCAAACGCAAGGACTGGGAGCTACTGCGCATCACCCGCCTTGCCAACTCCTCCGACAACTGCCAACGCTACGTCTACGCCAAGGGCTGCAACGGGGTGGAGAGCAAGTACCCGACGAGCAAGCTCGTGGCCACGGAGCTGGGGAGCAACGAGGAGCAGCCGGACGAGTCCGACTCCACCTCCGCCTCCAAGCTCCTTCCTCTCACCACAAGCGCTACTGGGCCCCTGTCCAATTGAGCACTGCTCATGCGGATAAGACCCAAACTTTGCGGTTCCCCCAAAGGCTCTCACCTGTTTTCGTGTGCTGGCCTTGGAGTATACTGAGGTGGGGAGCTTTGAGCGGATGTTGGGCGAGTCCAGCATCTTTGGCGTCTGCAGTGGCCTTCTCTGCACCGTCGCCTCCCTTCCCTTCCCACTCTCCTCAGGGCCTCCCAGTGTCTTTCTCTTCTTTTGTGCTAGCAGCTCAACTATTTCTCGACTATTTCTCAACTATTTTTCAACTGCAGTTTTGGAAGGATTGTTTCATGCAAAAATTGGGTTTTCGCATCTGCTATTTATTAGGATTGGAAAAATGCTTTTGATTTACACTCATTTGAGAAACAAGTACCCCTCAACTTTTTCTACTCAGTGGTCCTCAATCACCTATAATTCACCATACCCACCAGCTATTGCTTCATCTACTCTCCCAAATGCTCAGACCTTTGTCTTGTGTAAGTGGGGTGGGCAGGAGTGGGCTTGGCCTTGCACGGAGCCAAGAGCCTCAAAAGCCTCCGGGCGAGTAGGGGCGTCCCAGAAACTGGGCATTCCGCCTTGGCCTGCTTGCTCTGCTCCCTTTTCATCTTCCACCTCATCTACTCCCAATTGTGCTCCATGAGATTTTGTGAGGACTCAGCTTTCGGTTTGATACAGGCAACCTTTTTGTGATGATCGCCCAGCTGGGCTTGATTTCTGGCATTGTGCCAATCTTTTGTTTAGCCTTTCGCCTCCCCTTTGTCAAGGCAGAGGATGTGTGAAGGAATCTTGTTTTCAAACGGGCGCGTTGCCCTTGAAATACATTTGTTCTGCGATGTTTGCTTTGGTGCGCAATCCGTCTGCTTCTTGGGCCTCGCGCCACTCCATTTTCACTTGCAATTAAAACCAAGCTTGAGTCACCGCTTCACACACACCTGGCATGTGAAGCATGCTAGGCGAAGCGTAGGGGCCGTAGCACCCATGCCCGGAGGCCGAAGGAGCTCTGGCGCCCTGCCCAAAGCGGCGGGCGGCCAAGGCCAGCTTAAGCAGTTACCCCATTTTTGCGTCCGTCTGTCCGCATATATATATCTATATATGTGTGTGCCATGCCCGTACTCCGCGGTTTTTCAACGAAATTGGCTGATTTTTTGCTTGAAGGTCCGCCTAGGTGGTGCCTCAGGACCATTTTTGGCGCTTGGCGTAATTTTTTGATTTTCACCCAAAACTCAATTTTTGATGTTTCAAAATACGAAAAATCATAAATCATTGGTTTTTCAATGAAATTAGCTGAATTTTGGCAGGTACGTCCGTCAAAGAAATATCTTGAAGCTTGCAAAAGGAATTTTTGAAATTTTTATTATTTATTGATTTATAGTCAAAACCAAAAATTTTGATGTTTCAAAAATTTGAACATGCATAAGTCCATGGTTTTTCTATGAAATTAGCTGATTTTTGGTATGTACGTCCGTGAAAGTAATATCTTGAAGCTGGCAAAGGGAAATTATGAAATGTTTTATATTTCCCGATTTATAGTGAAAAACCCAAAATCTTGATGATTCAAAAATTTGAACATGCATAATTCATGGTTTTTCATTGAAATCTGTTGAATTTTGCCATGAAATTTTATCTAGGTGGTGTCTTGATGTAAGGCCGCGCATCTTGGCAACAGCCGAGAACACCTTGTTGGCAGCCCCCGGGGGGCAGTTTTTGGCAACCCCCGGAGATAGGGTATAGCTTCTAAAGACAGTAGTTGTTAGCCTTCTTTGAGGCATTGCTCTGTTGTACATTACCTTGCCAGGCATGTGTGCAACTAATTCCGGCTTGGATAGAAACTCAATGCCAAAGAAGGTGTTGTGGGTACATTGTTAGCTGATTAGGTCAGGGCTGAAGCTTGGGTGGTGCCCAGCAATCTTTTCACATTTATCTTCTTCCATCTTCCTATGCTTTCACAGGCATACAATCTTCCCATTCTCTTCCCTTCTCTCCAGCTGAGCTTGTAGTCATTCTTTCTGCTGTTTTAGAAGAGTTCCAGAAAGCACTGCTGGCGATCATTGGAGCTGCCTACTGCCACCAAAGCATGCCTGCCTTCCTCCTTCCCATGCTTTCATGGGCATGCAACCTTCCCATCCTTGCATCAACTGTCCGTAGCTTGTGCAGGACTGCTCAAATTTGCCAACAATTGCCTTCCTGAGTGCAATTTAGGCCCTGCTGGGCCCACAGCGGCAGTGAGGATTCAGTATGCTTGCTGGGCGAGGCTTTTGAGTGCATCCAGTTGTATGCTTGCTGGGCGTTTGACATAAAATGGCTCTCTTACCTCAAATCATAACCTACAAGCCAGAGCAAGCAATTAACAATATATCTAAGCTTCATAAATGTAATGCTACAGCAATGGCCACCAGCTAAGCAATCTTCAAACTGAACAGCTCCGCTCGTCTGGTGGCCACCTCATATGCTCTTCCGAGAGAGATCAGAAATCCACTGCTTCAGAACACTGCCCCGGGTGATGGCAAAAATGGCTGCCCCGGGGGATGACTAAATTGGCAGCCCCGGGGGATGCCAAAATTGGCTGCCCGGGGGATGCCAAAATTGGCTGCCCCGGGGGATGACAAAATTGGCTGCCCCGGGGGATGCCAAAATTGGCTGCCCCGGGGGATGCCAAAATTGGCTGCCCCGGGAATCCCAAAATGGCTGCTTGGCTGCGCATAGAAACCGTCTTCTCCTCCACAGGCACAGGCTCCTGCACAGCTCCCCACTGCCTTCCTCTATCCGCTTTACATTCTCCACTTCCAGCTTGGCCACACCTTCTGACTGGGGTTTTAGCCATACCTTCACCTACAGACCATTTCATTTCTTTCAGTTGCTGTGCAAGTAAATTCAGCAATTGTAACAGTCTCAAGAAAGTTGTCTGGAGCCAGGCTTTGGTGGTTGTAGGCAGCTCCAATGATCGCCAGCAGTGCTCTCCGGAACTCTTCTGAAACAGCAGAAAGAATGACTACAAGCTCAGCTGGAGAGAAGGGAAGATAAATGTACCTGATAGAGTGAGCTGGAGTTTTGAAGCTTGGGTTGGCGAGCGGAAAGGAAATGTGGTGGCCCCCAAACAAAAGGAAAGCGTTGAAGCAAAAAGGGGAAGCGCATGCCCGTGAAAGCATGGGGAGGGGAGAGAAGAAAAAAAAAACCCCCGCCCCCCCCCACCCCCCCCCCCCCCCCCACCCCCCCCCCCCTTCCTTTTTCTTCCCCCCGAGTTGCATACATGAATGCCAATGCACAGCAAAGCAATTCCTAAAGGCTAAGGCTAACAATTGCCTCCCTTTCCCCGGGGGATGCCAAAAACTGCCTCCCCGGGGGCTGCCAAAATTGGCTGCCCCGGGGATGCCAAAATTGGCTGCCCCGGGGGATGCCAAAATTGGCTGCCCCGGGGGGGACCTCCCGGGCACAGGGATATGCCCCATATTCTCCCCATATTTCTTAATATTCCCCAATGATTTCTTCATTTTCACCAGAGACAAGGAAGGCGATTTAGAATTTCGTTTAGAACATTTTATGCCAATAATGAAGTACACCACGTTTTTGCCTCCAAATTACCTTTCAATTGTTATATAATCGTCCTCAAAATCGTTTTCAAAAACTTATATTTCAGGTTTCAATCAAAGGCACAAAAGAGTTTATGTTATACTCACAATAACGTTCATACCATGTCAATAAACCATTATTTGGGAAATGACATGTGTCACAGAGGTGAGAACTAACTGTAATTCGAATCGGATAAACTTCATTATTGAAATCTGGATTATTCTTCATATTCTATCAGATTCTGTGGTTAATTGATGTTTAGAAAATAGGTTTTCATCTACAGTGTACGAATTGATCAGTTATTAGTTTTTAAAATATTGGCTGACACCTGGAGCCCCCCCCCCAAAGTTTCACCCCCCCCGAAGAGTTTCACCCCCCCCCAAAGGGTACTATATTGAAAAAATTTTTAATAGCTTAAAATACTCTTCTGTACATATCTCAAAATTTAAACTCACGGAATTTTCATGTAGATGATTAAATACCTACTTTTTTTCAAACATAGTTAGTCTATACCGGATGGCGGGCGCATGCCTACCAGGAGTAGGGGCTTGTCCCCTACCAGGAGTACCTTTCAAGATTCCAACTCAAAAGCTTAGACGCATGCTCGTCCTCGACGAGGTCATGACTGTGGCAGTACCTAATAGTTAGTCTATACCGAGTTCATTGATGTTTTAAAGTGCTCAACTCGGTAAGGACTAACTATGTCCCTCGCGAGCCTTTAAAAAAGTCAGGTGGCTACGCCCTATATTGCGGTATAGACTAACTAGTAGCATGACGAACTCGGTATAGACTAACTAGGTATAGACTCAGTAAAAAAAGTAGGTATTTAGTTGTTTAGAAAAAAATTCCTTGAGTTTAAATTTCGAGATATGTAAAGAGAAGCATTTTGAGCTAATAAAAATTTTTTCAATATATACCCTTTGGGGGGGGGGGTGAAACTCTTGGGGGAGGGGTGAAACTCATCGGGGGGGGTGAAACCTTTCGGGGGGGGGGGGGGCTCCAGGTGTCAGCCAAAATATTTATAGATTATTGTAAAATTTGCACATAAGTTATGCAAAGCGCACAAATAAATCAAAATAGGTAGGTTTTCCTAGAAAGGATTTCGCAAAAAGTCAGCCATATATGTTGATAAATCGACCAGTAACCAATTTCCGAAGACAAAAATGGGGTAACTGCTTAACCTTTTGCAATTTACTACAAAATTGTAACTGATATGTTACTTTCGATGGCAGTACATCCACAAAATTCTAACTAAGTATTCATATTTTCTCTTGCAAACTTTGTCCTAACTTAGGCCGCCTCAGTTTGTTCCTTCTCCACTACTATAGCTAATCTTCAATAAAACCCTGAACTGAAGAACCAAAGTTGAGCAAGAGGCAGAAAAGCGTAAACCATGATGAGATTAGAGGGAAAAACCGGCATTTTCAGCAAATTTGGCATTGGGTCCCGCGGCGGAGAAGGGAATGAGATTGGTGCGGTTGAGCAGTGCTGTGGCCTTTACGCCTCCAACCTCCACCAAGCCCTGCATTCTCCTCCACTCCCTCTCTCTACTCCTTCAGCCAAAGCATAGGTGAATACCTTGAGGACGAGGGGGTCAGCGTGGAAGACTCTGAGACCGCCCGACGCCAGGCCCACAATGAAGGCGTCCTGCCGCGCATTGAACGCCACTGTCCGCACCACATCTCCCATCTTCCATCCAAAACTCTTTGCTCCTGGTCAGCTCAATCCAGGCAAAGGAGATGTGAAGCACGTGAGGCGGCAGGGTGGAGGAGCGATGCGCAGAAAGAGGCATTGATGCGCAGGTGAGGGAGGAAGGAGAGGGTTGACTTTCAGTGTCCGCGCACCGGTTGCGCGCAGATGGGCTACGGTCAGCTGTGGGGGGAGGGCAGGAGGGACTGTGGGTGGGTAGCAGAGGGAGGGGTGGGTAGTAGGGGGAGGAAGGGGTAGAGAGGGGGGAGAGGAGGGGTGGGGGTAGGAGGAGGAGGAGGAGAAGGGCTGGGTGCCTGCCTGGCGTCAGTGCGTGTGCTTCTTCGGACGGGGTCTGAGCTGGCTCTCTTTCCCTTTCCCTAGGCCGCCCGCCTTTTGTACAGAGAGTGAGAAAGAGAGAGAAGGAGGGAGGGGGCTTATGAGTGCCTGAGCTAGCCAGCCAGCGAGCGTCGGCCGTGCTCTCCCCCTCCCACAGCCAACGGACATGGAGATCGAGAACATCGTCGCCAACACCGTCTACATCAAGGCCAGAGAAAGTTCCCTACTCCTTTTTCACTAACCTACCTCCCAACAATGAGCTGGATTCTGTAATTTCCCAGTCTATTCACAATTCACTTTATAAGTGCATAGTAGATAAGAGATGTGTAATCATTGTGGCTGGCTTTTGTTCGTTGATTAGGGAGCTTTTTCGGTGGACAGGATATTTGGTGGATGGAGAATAGTGCGGAAGGACATGCGGAACGGCTGTGGTTTTCCCAGTGGCTGTGTGTGCATCAGCGAATTTGAGTGGGCTGAAGTATGAGGCAGGAACCGGTTCTGGGTGATTCATGTGAGCGGTTAAGGGGTCATTAATGCTGGCCGCTGTGGGGCTGGGCTGGCATTTGCTACTCTCTCTGCTGCTGATAAAGGCGAGCTGGGTGGATGGGGCCTTTGATGAAGAGAGAATGTAGTTGGCAGGTGGGGGTGGTGGGGGAGAGCGTGTAAGCGAGCAGAGGACTTCGGAGAGGCGTGGGGGGGGGGGCAGACGAGGAGGCTATTCGCAGGTGCCGTAAGCGATTAATGAAAAAGTATGGGGGTATTGGAGAGAGGGGAGAGTAGATGAAGGGAGGATAGGAGAGGGAAGGAGGGAGGAAGGCTTTCGCTGGGCTCCGAGGCCGGGGGCCTATTTTCCACTTCTCCCTCCGCTCGGCGCGGCGCAAGCTTGTCGGAGGGAGCGCAGGCGGAATGAAGTTGAGGCGGGGGATGGAGAAGAGGGGTGAAGCTGGAGGGAGAGGAGGGAAGGGAGAGGCGTTGAAGAATGAGCGCGGCAGGCGCACTTGACTGCCTTTGCATGGGCTGCAGCCAATTGCGGACCCACTGCTGCCTCCGTCTCGGCTTCATCAATTAATTGCCCTCCTCCTACCCCCCCCCCCCCCCTCCCTCCGCCCACTGAAGCGACAGCGAGGAAGCGAGCCTCCGCTGCCCCCCCCCCCCCCCGCGCTTTCTGATTTCCTTGATGAAGGAAGAGCGGGGGGAGGGGGCTTGGCCACTTGGAGCTACTGGGGGTGAAGGGGCAGAAGCTTCTCCGGATGGACGAGGCGGGGATCCCATTAGAGGCGCCCTCCCTCCCCTACTCCCTCCTCCCCTCCCTCGTCTACTCCCCTCCAACCCTCCCCTCCCTCTACTCCCCTCCTAACAAAGCTCATAGGCCATCCTTCTCGCCCCTCCTACAAAATCCAACTTCATGCCAGCAGATGAACGTGCGTTGCTAAGAGGGGATAATAGTAGAATGATTCCTAATAAGGTGAAAAGGTGGAAAAGGTAGAAGGGGAGAAGAAGAAAGGGGAGGGGAGGAGAAATGGGAGGGGAGGAGAGAGGGAAAAAGTGCGGGTCAATTAGGCAGGGCTGGACTAGAAAGAAAGGGCAAGGTGGATGAAGAGAGGGAGGGGCATTGGAATGTGTGTGGCGGTGGAAGCGGGGGCAGTGAAATCGATCCGGAAGAAGGAAAGGAGGTGGTTGGACAGACGGCTTAGCGGCTCAGCCACATCCAATGGCCATCCCTGTGATTACTCTACTCTTTGCCTAATTCACCAGCCCACCCTCCCTCAATCTAACCCCAAGCTACAGCGCTAGAAAAGAAGAGGAAGTGAAAAATGGCAGCTGCAGGTGGAGGCTCCAAGAATCAGGGCAAGTCGAAGAAGTGGAAGTCTTATCTCCAGTTCCCGCACATCGAGGACTGCCAGCCTCTACTCAAAACTCTTGGTTTTTATTCTCTTACAACATAGCCTTCACCCTTCATAATACTTCACGCAAAAGCATAATTTAGCACCTAAACCTGGCCTATTTGTAGCATATTTTGAACAGGAAAAAAATAAATAAGTAATTAGAATAAATAAAAGTTGGAAGAGTGGTGAAGGGAAGGGATGAATAGATTGTACATGGATAGATTGCTCGTATGGCTATGTGGTGGAGCGTCAGCCGATAGGGAAGGAGCTCTTCCGCATGTTCAGCGAACACAACGACACTTATGCCACCTGCTCCAAGTACCTGGACAGTCTGGTGATTACTAGCCTTCTCTTCCCCTTGCATGCTTCCATTATTCTGCCTTCTTGAGGACGAGTACGAAACGAGCGTGATAGAGTCGAGACGGCCGATTGCAGAGCGCATCTTCACCGAGTTCCTGACCCCTGGGGTGAGTTCGAATTGTTTCATTCTCCTATCTCCTAATCCCATGCGCTGCTGCTGTTAGGCCAAGCTCTTCCTGGGCTCCATAGTGGAGGAGAGCGTGAGGCTGAAGATCGAGAGCAGTCTGAATCCCTCCGAGGACCCCAGCCCTTCCAACCTCCCCAAAGATCTCTTCACGCCCTCCTTCCGGTCCATTGGCCGTGATGCGTGAAAAGCTGAGGTTGATGTAGTTGGGTGCAGGAAAGTGCGCTCCTTCTTGTCGGGGAAGCCCTTTGCGGAGTTTCAGGCCACCCACTACTTCTCCCGCTACCTCCAGTGGAAGTTCCTGGAACAGTTAACGCTCCTCGGTGAGGTGAGGTTGGGTGGGGATGGGAGGAGATTGAAGACGGCCGGTGGACAAGACGGCCTTCCGAATGTACCGAGTGCTGGGTAAGGGCGGCTTCGGGGAGGTCTGCGCCTGCCAGGTCCGCTGCTCCGGCAAGATGTACGCCCTCAAGAAGATGGAGAAGAAGCGCGTCAAGAAGCGACGGGCCGAGTCCATGACCCTCAACGAGAAGCAAATCCTGCAGAAGATCAACTCCCGATTTGTGGTTCCTCCATTTACTCCCTTGCCTCGCCTAATTGCACTGATTGCTTGACTTGGCTAGGTCAGCCTGGCCTATTCATATGAAACAAAGGACGCCCTCTGTCTGGTGCTCACGTTAATGAACGGCGGTGATCTCAAATTCCACCTATACACCCTTAATCCTGGTTCTCTCCTCACCTTATTGTGCTCAAAAAACCCAGGGAGAGTGTCAATTTGCTTGAAGGCGGATTTAAAGAGGAGCGTGCGAAATTCTACGCGGCTCAGGTCACCCTTGGCCTCGCCCATCTGCATCAGGAGAAAATCATTTACAGGTTACTTTTGAACAGATTACTTTTTAGGGAATTGAGGGAGAAATAATGAGAATAAAATGAGAAAGAAAAAAGTAGTGCAGAGATCTGAAGCCGGAGAATCTGCTGCTGGACGACGACGGTCACGTGCGGATCTCGGATTTGGGGCTGGCGGTGGAGCTGAGGGAGAGCGAGCCGATCAAGGGCCGCGTTGGCACCGTCGGCTACATGGCCCCCGAGGTCGTACGCAACGAGCGCTACAGCTACGGCGTCGACTGGTGGGGCCTCGGATGCCTCATCTTCGAAATGATCGACGGCAAGGCTCCCTTCAGAGCTCGCAAGGAGAAGGTTCATCCTCCTTCCTTCAGCCATGGCAGAGCAAGAAGAGGCGGGGGCGAAGTATAGGTGAAGCGAGAGGAGGTGGACAGGCGCGTGAAGGAGGACATCGAGACTTACAGCGACAAGTTCAGCCCTGAGGCCAAGTCCCTGTGCAGAAGCCTACTGCAGAAGGAGGAAATGCGGAGACTCGGCGGCCGTCGCCTCCTCCCCAGAGAAGGAGCTGATGAGGTACTTCTTCTTCTTCCACTCACCTCCATTCACCCCTTTCCCTCATCCCTTGCTCTCCAGGTGAAAGCGCACGCCTTCTACGCCAGCATCAATTGGCCGCGTCTGGAAGCAGGGAAAGTGGAGCCGCCCTTCGTGCCAGATGTTGGAGGAGTGAGGCTTTATGGGAGGAGTGAGTGATAGGGATGAGTTTGAAGCCTCGAGCGGTGTACGCGAAAGACGTGCTGGACATCGAGCAGTTCAGCACCGTGAAAGGGGTCCAGCTGGGCGAGGAGGACGCCGAGTTCTACGCTAAGTTCAACTCCGGCTCCGTCTCCATCCCCTGGCAGAATGAAGTCCCTTTTCATCACCCATCCATCCTTCCTCATTCATCCATCCATGATCCTTGAGATAATCGAGACAGGCTGCTTCGCTGAGCTGACGGATATGAAGGACGAAGCGGGGGAACTGACACCGGACCTGCGGCCAGAGTGCGCCCCTTCACTCCGCCCACCCAAAAAGGCCGGCATCCTCAGTCGCCTCTTTGCCAAGAATCGCCACAAGGTACCCTACCTACCCTACGATGCCTGCCCCGCCTTCTGAACAATGACCTGGACTCCAGGTGAATGGTCGAAGCCGAGAGGGCATGAGCAAAGAGGCGGAAGCGGCAAACAACGTAGCCGGACCCTCCCACGCCACCTAACCTCCTTCTTCCACCTTGCCAATCTTCCTTTCTTCCCGGCCAACGCCATTCCCGCACCCCTTGCCAACCTACACCAGCTCACCAAACGCCCTCTCTCTCATTCACCGCCTTTCCTCACCCTTCTTCCCTCTTTCATCAGCCTGCGCGCTACACACATCGCAACCCTTGGCTTTCTCTGCACGCATCAGTTGCGATTACCTGCCCACACTCGCCTCATCATCCAAATCTTGCCCATTTCACCTGCTTCGGGGTATCTCCTTCTCCCTCCTTCTTTCCTTCTCTGCTTCACATCTGACTGCTGCCCACATCTCACATCTCAATTCACATCAACACAGACATGAGTACACGTTTTTATGTGATCACATTCTCAAACCGTCCTCACTCACCTTTGCTGATAAGTAAGCATCCTACTTTGGCTTGACGTTTCTGAAAAATATTTCTTTGACTTCAAAAAAGGATTGAGCTTGAACAGTTTTCCCAAGAGTTGGCGTTTGAAATAATATCGTTTTCGTCAGCTCGTTGGGCAATTGAATAAAGCTCATTCTCATTGTGATCCTATCCTGTGCTCCTCCACCTATTATCCACTGCTTTCTGTGCTTTCTCTACTCCCTGTTGCCGAGAAATTTCTCAGCGAACAATTCATTGCCAATTCTCATGCTAAAATCTTTCATTCATACATTTCCATTGCATCTAAGACACACCGAGTGGAATAAATGAGTGAGTAAGTATCATTGATTGAATAGAACATTCCACAAAATATAACCACGAGCACGAAGCGCTAAGCTGTTCATTTTTTGAGAGAATGTCAAGTCTAAACTATTTATGGACTGACACTGACAGCAAGGCTTATGGCTGTAAGGACTGCTCCTAATTATCGTTTTGTCTAATAACAAGCCGATGATAGAGATTTTAGATATAAAATGCGGGCTGATGTTACGAACCCCCCCCCCCCCCCCAAGACTTTGGCCCCCCCAAGAATTTGCCCCCCCCCAAGAATATGCCCCCCCTAATCGATTTTGCCCCCCCCCCTAATCAATTTGGCCCCCCCCCCCTCAAGAATATGGCCCCCCCAAGATGTGACAATTTTTTTATTGCGCGGCCGAGGGCCGCCTGCCGCGGAGGGCAGGACAGTCAGAGCTCCGTAGGCCGGAGGGCATGGGTGCGGAGGCCCCGGAGCGTAGCCTAGCATGCGAAGCATGCTGGGCGAAGCGTAGGGGCCGTAGCAGCTGTGCCCGGAGGCCGGAGGAGCTCTGGCGCCCTGCCCGAAGCGGCGGGCGGCCAAGGCCAGCTTAAGCAGTTACCTCATTTTTGCGTCCGTCTTTCCGCATATATATTGGGCTGGCGCGAGCGGAGCGCTAGCGGAGCGGTAGCGCCCAGCCCCTCTTATCGAGCAACACAACTAATTGCAGGTTTCCCAATGTTTGGCAGGCTGTAGCGCATCTCAGAGACATCGCAGAACTCTGGAAATAGGCTCAATCGACGCGCCGTGGTCGAATTGTGGGGGTCTTTTTTTTGAAAATCGTTTTTTGTCAATTATTTCGAAACTTATTCTTAAAAAACTGTTTCAAAAAAAATGTCCGGTGTCCGGGCGCACACCGACCGTCCGACCGACCGTCCGACCGACCGTCCGACCGACCGTCCATCCGTCCGTCCGTCCGTCCGTCCGTCCGTCCGTCCGTCCGTCCGTCCGTCCGTCCGTCCGTCCGTCCGTCCGTCCGTCCGTCCGTCCGTCCGTCCGTCCGTCCGTCCGTCCGTCCGTCCGTCCGTCCGTCCGTCCGTCCGTCCGTCCAGCAAGTGTTGCAGACACTTGGGCAACATCTGGGGTGTGGATCACAACGGTTCTAGGGTAAATCGATGCCGCTGAGTGTCATGGCACCCCTAGTTTCTGCATTTTCCGTGTTTTTTAGGTCGAAACATCAACTTTTTGGGTAGAAATCCAGTATTCTCATGTTTTTTCTGACGTTTATGATGTTTTTTTTGACGGCGGAGCGGCCCGAAGGGCGGCTCCGCGGTCGATAGAGGTTAGTCAACTTTTGTCCTCATATATATGTATATATATATTTCTGGAAATGCTGTCCACGGGCGAATTCTCAACGGATTGGGACAAACTTTTTTTTTCCTGAAAGGTAATGCTATTTTAGGAAGATCTGGAGGGGTGGAACCGGTTTCCGAGCATTTGAAACATTACTTTTTTGGGTAGAAAGGTCAGAAAATTGCAATATACAGATTTTGCGCTGTAGCACCTGTAATCTTGAGAATTGCACAGACAACTTGAGTTTTTTTGTTCACAAGTCGTATATAACGATTCCAAATCTGTGCTTACTTTTGAAAATGGTTGAGAAACCACAGACTTGCCCTCTTGAGTGACAAACTTTCATGCATGACAATAGCATCAATAATTAGTAGCAGCTGAACGGCTGATAAATGAACAGAACACTTGAGTTTTTTTGTTCACAAGTCGTATATAACGATTCCAAATCTGTGCTTACTTTTGAAAATGGTTGAGAAACCACAGACTTGCCCTCTTGAGTGACAAACTTTCATGCATGACAATAGCATCAATAATTAGTAGCAGCTGAACGGCTTATAATTGAACAGAACACTTGAGTTTTTTTGTTCACAAGTCGTATATAACGATTCCAAATCTGGGCTTACTTTTGAAAATGGTTGAGAAACCACAGACTTGCACTCTTGAGTGACAAACTTTCACGCACGGCAATGTCATCAATAATCAGTAACAGCTGAACGGCTAAGAATTGAACAGAGGACTTAAGTTTTTTTGTTCACAACTCATATATAGCGATTCCAAATATGTGCTTGCTTTCGAAATTGGTTGAGAAACCACAGACTTATTCTCTTGAGTGACAAACTTTCATGCACAGCAATGTCATCAATAATCGGTAACTGCTGAACGGCTAAGAATTGAACAGAGGACTTGAGTTTTTTTGTTCACAAGTCGTATATAACGATTCCAAATCTGTGCTTACTTTTGAAAATGGTTGAGAAACCACAGAATTTTCCTTTTGAGATGCAATGATCACCTTCTCAGCATAATTTTTCCTTTATTTTTGGATTTTACTACATGTGGATGTGTAAGCGCTCCGCGGTCACCTATTGCGCTTTGCGCCATATACTTGGGAAGGACATATCCCTAATCTTTTGGCACCAATAGCTGGAGAAATGTTTGAAACAATCTATCTGAAAAGGAATTTGAGCATGAGTCAGTGTGTGAGAAATGGGAAGTTTTTTAGTGACAATTTTACAACCTATTTTTAGAGCCCTATGTTATAACATAGGCAAAATAAGGAGTGTATGAGAAAAAAGTCATCATATTTATTTGGGCTCAGTTTGCTCAGGGCATATTATTTATGTTTTAGGGTCAAAATTTCATGAGAAATCCGAAAATGTGTGTCGCATGCGCAGGGAAATAAAGTCCTGGCGAGATATTTCTGATTTTTGCTGAAAACCATCCAATATAAAAAACATAATTTATGATTCCGAAGCTTTTTTTTTCACACAAAAACTCGCAATAATGCCCAAACAAATGACACCACGCTCTTTATCAGCTCAAAAGCTCCAATTTGATATGCAATAGTTGGTAGTTGCAAGAAAATATGAAGAGAAAAAAATTTTTTTGGGCAGCATCCTCAATACTAATAAATTGCTTTTCTTGCTGACCTCTCTTTACATTTGTACCCATAGTGGCCTAACTAAACCGAGTTGGGTGCTCCCATTTTGGCTCATAGGACAAAATTAAATGCTTTTTACGAAAATACAATAAAACTGGGGGGTCAAAAAAATTTTTGGGCCACCTTCCTTTAGCCATTCGCCACTTTCTCGCGAAACGCCTCTTAAAGGCCAATCATTGAAAAAAGTTTCTGAAGGTTTTTACGCCACTTTGACACCAATAAAAAGGAGATATGTTTGGGGGCGTGAAAACAGAAAGAACTGAGATTTTTGATCGCGGAGCGGCCCGAAGGGCCGCTCCGCGGTCTATAGAGGTTACTAAACTTTTGTCCTCATGTAGGTATATATATTTCTGGAAATGCTGTCCACCAGCGAATTCTCAACGGATCTTGGCAAACTTTTTTTTCCTGAAAGGTAATGCTATTTTAGGAAGATCTGGAGGGGTAGACCCGGAATTTGAACATTTGAAACATTACTTTTTTGGGTAGAACAGTTTGGAAACTGCAATATAGTGTTTTTGCGCTGTAGCACCTTTAATCTTGCGAATTGCACAGAAGACTTGAGTTTTTTTGTTCACATGTCGTATATAACGATTCCAAATCTGTGCTTACTTTTGAAAATAGTTGAGAAACCACAGACTTATCCTCTTGAGTGACAAACTTTCATGCATGGCAATGGCATCAATAATCAGTAACAGCTGAACGGCTCAGAATTGCGCAGAGGACTTGAGTTTTTTTGTTGACAAGTCATATATAGCGATTCTAAATCTGTACTTACTTTCGAAAATGGTTGAGAAACCACAAACTTACCCTCTTGAGTGACAAACTTTCACGGACGGCAATGTCATCAATAATCAGTAACAGCTGAACGGCTCAGAATTGCACAGAGGACTTGAGTTTTTTTGTTCACAAGTCGTATATAACAATTCCAAATATATGCTTACTTTTGAAAATGGTTGAGAAACCACAGAGTTTCCCTCTTGAGTGACAAACTTTCACACATGCCAATAGCATCAATAATCAGTAGCTGCTGAACGGCTGAGAATTGCACAGAAGACTTTGGTTTTTTGATTCACAAGTCATATATAGCGATTCTAAATCTGTGCTTGTTTTTGAAAATGGTTGAGAAACCAAATACTTTTCATTTTGAATTACAAACTTTCAATAACATCAATAATCAGTAGCAGCTGAACGGCTGAAAATTGCAGGTTGGCTGGGAAGTTATGGGGCATGAAGCTCCGCGGTCACCTATTGCGCTCTGCGCCATATACTTGTTGTGGTGTTTTTCTAGTGTAGTTGACCATAAAACAGCACCATATAGGTATTTTTGGACCTAGATTACGATTCTGGCACCCGTTTGCTTCCACCTGGTGGTCTTCCATGGGCCGGGCCACAAGCAGGCACCACGAGGCAGGCCAAAAGGCACCAAGAGGAGGACAGAACCAGGCACCAGTGCTTCCACGTGGTGAACAAGCAGGCATCATCAACTCATCGAGGCATAAGGGGCCACAAGGCCCCCAGGGAGACACACACTCCCCCTTCCACCACCGGGGTCCATGGGCACACAAGGCCATGGTGAACAAGCAGGTCATCAACTTCATCTGCTTTTTATTGTTTCTTTTTTTTTATAGTTTTGGCCTTAAAAAGGCATCATATAGGTATTTTTGGATGTAGATTACGATTCTGGCACCCGTTTGCTTCCACTTTTTGGTCTCATGGACATGGCACCACACAACCCCCAATAAAAAGGCACCATATAGGTAATTTCACACGTAGCTTACGATTGTGACACCCGTTTACTTCTATCCGGTCTTCATGGGCTTCCAACAGGCCGTGGTGAACAAGCAGGTCATCACCAACTTCGCCTTGAGGCATTCTAAAGGGTTTTCGTGCCTACAAATAGCATCTAACAGTATTTTTGGACGTAGCTTATGATTCTGGCACCCGTTTGCTTCTACCTGGTCTGCATGGTCTTCCATCAGGCCATGGTGAACAAGCAGATAATCACCAACGTCCTCTTCAGCGCCATGCATAGGGGCCTTGCCCCTGTATGAAGTGGATGAAATTATTATATAGTGGGTTATACTAACCCTAAAAGTATCTCTTATCTATATTTTATCTGCGATTGAAGTAGGGGAAATTTTGTATTCAGCTTAATTTGAATTCTACTTGCGACTGAAGTGAATGAAATTTTGTGCAAATTAGCAAAGAAATAAGTTTTATAACTTAGATTGTGAACTTTGTGCACTGTAAAAATTATTGTCAGTCCAATGTAAAACTGGATTAATTAATGATAAGAGAGCACCTGGCCAAAATACTAATATGCATTTAAAATCTGAGTTCCCAAAAAAAGTAAAATGTAGAAACATTTTTAAAAAATATGCTTAAAAATTGTTTTTTAACTTACTCTGCTACCTAACTCCATTGCAATTAATTGCAATTGATTATAAAAAGTTTGCCTTGGTCTAATTTTACATACATATGATAGTTTTCAAGAAATAGACAAAATTTTGGACTTGAAATTTTTAAAAAAACTTATATTTCAACTAATGTGTAAATTCTGCAAAATTTGAGAGCCAACTACATTTTGACCAAATCAATTGCCATTAAAGTAAGGTGCTCTCTTATCATTAATTAATCCAGTTTTACATTGGACTGACAATAATTTTTACAGTGCACAAAGTTCACAATCTAAGGTATAAAACTTATTTCTTTGCTAAGAAAAAATTTCATCCACTTCAGTCGCAAGTAGAATTCAAATTAAGCTGAATAAAAAATTTCCCCTACTTCAATCGCAGATAAAATATAGATAAGAGATACTTTTAGGGTTAGTATAACCCACTATATAATAATCTTATATAATACTGGTGATGATATGCTCGGTGCAGAATGGTTTCAAAGTGTATCGAGGCATATGGTAGCATTTTGGATAGATCTCAGTGAGTCTCGGCGCTCCATCCAGGTTCTTCCAGTTTCCCCCTGGGCCAAGGACTTTGGCGGATGGCGGACGCCAATAAATGTGAGAATGTGAGTCGCTAGAAATTCGCCTGACACTTGTGTCATATTTCTCAATAGTACGTAGCTTTCGTCCTCAACAGCGTCCGCTTAAGAGTCAGAATAAGTGTTTTATCTAATTGCATGCTTACGACCCCAGTTTGTGAAACGTCCATAAATCACCAATTAGAAAATTTTGTGTTATCAGCAAACTGTGTTACCAGCAAAAATCGCAAAAATCACATCTTTCCCTCAGAAAATGCAAAGAATCGCTTATGTTCGGAGCGAAGCAGAGGACGCAATTCTTCAGCGTGGTCCAGCAGCGCATCACTGAAGGCATCCTGAAAGAGGCATCCTATCAATCAGTCTCTCCTCCCAGTGAAAGACGTCAATGAACCAGGTTATGGGCTCTTTTGATGTGCCTTCGCATGTTACTTAAATCCCAGTTGTAGGAAGCGAAGGAGCAGTGTTTGCACTCAGTCCTGGGCCGCTTTAGGTGATGAAGAAGCGTGGTCCAGCAGCGCATCACTGAAGGCATCCTGAAAGAGGCATCCTATCAATCAGTCTCTCCTCCCAGTGAAAGACGTCAATGAACCAGGTTATGGGCTCTTTTGATGTGCCTTCGCATGTTACTTAAATCCCAGTTGTAGGAAGCGAAGGAGCAGTGTTTGCACTCAGTCCTGGGCCGCTTTAGGTGATGAAGAAGCGTGGTCCAGCAGCGCATCACTGAAGGCATCCTGAAAGAGGCATCCTATCAATCAGTCTCTCCTCCCAGTGAAAGACGTCAATGAACCAGGTTATGGGCTCTTTTGATGTGCCTTCGCATGTTACTTAAATCCCAGTTGTAGGAAGCGAAGGAGCAGTGTTTGCACTCAGTCCTGGGCCGCTTTAGGTGATGAAGAAGCGTGGTCCAGCAGCGCATCACTGAAGGCATCCTGAAAGAGGCATCCTATCAATCAGTCTCTCCTCCCAGTGAAAGACGTCAATGAACCAGGTTATGGGCTCTTTTGATGTGCCTTCGCATGTTACTTAAATCCCAGTTGTAGGAAGCGAAGGAGCAGTGTTTGCACTCAGTCCTGGGCCGCTTTAGGTGATGAAGAAGCGTGGTCCAGCAGCGCATCACTGAAGGCATCCTGAAAGAGGCATCCTATCAATCAGTCTCTCCTCCCAGTGAAAGACGTCAATGAACCAGGTTATGGGCTCTTTTGATGTGCCTTCGCATGTTACTTAAATCCCAGTTGTAGGAAGCGAAGGAGCAGTGTTTGCACTCAGTCCTGGGCCGCTTTAGGTGATGAAGAAGCGTGGTCCAGCAGCGCATCACTGAAGGCATCCTGAAAGAGGCATCCTATCAATCAGTCTCTCCTCCCAGTGAAAGACGTCAATGAACCAGGTTATGGGCTCTTTTGATGTGCCTTCGCATGTTACTTAAATCCCAGTTGTAGGAAGCGAAGGAGCAGTGTTTGCACTCAGTCCTGGGCCGCTTTAGGTGATGAAGAAGCGTGGTCCAGCAGCGCATCACTGAAGGCATCCTGAAAGAGGCATCCTATCAATCAGTCTCTCCTCCCAGTGAAAGACGTCAATGAACCAGGTTATGGGCTCTTTTGATGTGCCTTCGCATGTTACTTAAATCCCAGTTGTAGGAAGCGAAGGAGCAGTGTTTGCACTCAGTCCTGGGCCGCTTTAGGTGATGAAGAAGCGTGGTCCAGCAGCGCATCACTGAAGGCATCCTGAAAGAGGCATCCTATCAATCAGTCTCTCCTCCCAGTGAAAGACGTCAATGAACCAGGTTATGGGCTCTTTTGATGTGCCTTCGCATGTTACTTAAATCCCAGTTGTAGGAAGCGAAGGAGCAGTGTTTGCACTCAGTCCTGGGCCGCTTTAGGTGATGAAGAAGCGTGGTCCAGCAGCGCATCACTGAAGGCATCCTGAAAGAGGCATCCTATCAATCAGTCTCTCCTCCCAGTGAAAGACGTCAATGAACCAGGTTATGGGCTCTTTTGATGTGCCTTCGCATGTTACTTAAATCCCAGTTGTAGGAAGCGAAGGAGCAGTGTTTGCACTCAGTCCTGGGCCGCTTTAGGTGATGAAGAAGCGTGGTCCAGCAGCGCATCACTGAAGGCATCCTGAAAGAGGCATCCTATCAATCAGTCTCTCCTCCCAGTGAAAGACGTCAATGAACCAGGTTATGGGCTCTTTTGATGTGCCTTCGCATGTTACTTAAATCCCAGTTGTAGGAAGCGAAGGAGCAGTGTTTGCACTCAGTCCTGGGCCGCTTTAGGTGATGAAGAAGCGTGGTCCAGCAGCGCATCACTGAAGGCATCCTGAAAGAGGCATCCTATCAATCAGTCTCTCCTCCCAGTGAAAGACGTCAATGAACCAGGTTATGGGCTCTTTTGATGTGCCTTCGCATGTTACTTAAATCCCAGTTGTAGGAAGCGAAGGAGCAGTGTTTGCACTCAGTCCTGGGCCGCTTTAGGTGATGAAGAAGCGTGGTCCAGCAGCGCATCACTGAAGGCATCCTGAAAGAGGCATCCTATCAATCAGTCTCTCCTCCCAGTGAAAGACGTCAATGAACCAGGTTATGGGCTCTTTTGATGTGCCTTCGCATGTTACTTAAATCCCAGTTGTAGGAAGCGAAGGAGCAGTGTTTGCACTCAGTCCTGGGCCGCTTTAGGTGATGAAGAAGCGTGGTCCAGCAGCGCATCACTGAAGGCATCCTGAAAGAGGCATCCTATCAATCAGTCTCTCCTCCCAGTGAAAGACGTCAATGAACCAGGTTATGGGCTCTTTTGATGTGCCTTCGCATGTTACTTAAATCCCAGTTGTAGGAAGCGAAGGAGCAGTGTTTGCACTCAGTCCTGGGCCGCTTTAGGTGATGAAGAAGCAGGTGATTGCGTTGATATTTGGTTGGCCCTTTGTAGCTGCGTCCATCCGGACACTGGCGGCATTTATCCCTGGCCACGGCTCGCTTGCTGCTGCCAAAACAGAGCTTTTCCAATTCCTCCAGCTCTCGGCCCAGCTCGCCTCTATTGTCCTTGATCACCTACAGTTCTAGCTTTTGAGGCAGATTAAATGCCATGCAAAAAGAAGTTGAAACAGGTGCCAGGTCTGGATGCTTGCGCTTGGCGTGCCTCACGATATCCTGGATGCCGTACCAATGGCTGGTGGCGTGTTCGCAGTAGCCACAGCTCATGATCGTCTTCTTCATGTGGCTACGGCTGATGTGGTTAAGCGCGGCCTTTTGCTTGTTCGCCCGCTTACCGCAGATACGACACTTAAATCCCCAGCCATCCTCCCCAGCCTCTTCAGTCTCTATCCCTGCCTCAAAACCACTTCACAAATTAGGCCACAAACTGGAATGAGCAGGAAAAAGGTGACAGCAAGACTAAGCAACAGCTTCTCTTCCGACGCCTTCCAGTTGAGCAGCGGCTGAGTCCGGAAGCAGGCGGAGTAGAGCGCTCGGAACTCGGCCTCCGACTCCCGCCGCCTGTCCTCCATTCCCTGCAAAGCTTGCTTCCTCTGCTCTCTCCCCTTGGCCCGGCCCGGCTGAGAGGAGAGACTTGATAGACTGGCTTCTGTCCAGGGTGTTCGGAGAGAATGTGATTCCGCATTTCATCGGGGCTGCTGGTGTGTGGGCAGAGGCGGCAGGCGAAGAGCGGCCTGGCGGGCTTGAAGTGGAACCTGGCCGCATGACCTATTCCCTGGCCTCGAGACCCCTTCCAGCTGCAGAGTTTGCACAAGAGCTTTGATGGGCCAGCCTCCTCTGCATTTCTCCTCTTCCTTTTGGCCAGAAAGTGAGGAAGACAGGAGGAGTAGACTGACCTTGTTCCTCTTCCACAGGGCTTGGACAAGCTAGGCTCTCCTCATGCTCCTCCGAAGGCTCTTCCAGATTCGCTACCGTCGCCACTTCCTCACTGATGGGCTCAGACTGCAATCAATTGTGGGGACTGCTGGCAGATGAAGCTGCCTGCAGCTGAAGGTAAAGAATTACTTTGACGGACTTGGCCTTGTCCATGAGCAGCTGGAGTCCCAGTTCCAAGAGACTGACGGGCTGGTTCCTGATCTGAAAAGGGTAGGTGATCTGTGGAGTTAGATGTGGGCGGGTTGCGGGAGGAGAAACGTGGGCAGTTTCGAAGGCTTGGTGGGACTCGCCCCGCTCCCAGTGGCTCCGGGCATCGTCGTGGGTAAAGAACTTGGTGGGGCACTTGCCACAGCTGTACGGCGTGTAGTTCATGTCCTCACGAAGATGCGTCTAACAATGCATCCCATGAGTCTGCACTGACTGCGTCAAAGGAGAAGAGGGCAAACCTCCAGTTCGGAGACTAGGATCTGGGAGCGGCAGAAGTTCAAGGGGCAGATTACTTTGGGCCCGTCTGGAGCTGGCGGTCTGACAAAACGCAAGGCCACATTTTCCTCCTTACTCACGCTCATCTTCAATTTGAGCAGCTGAGAACAATGAACTGCAAGCTGACAGCCTCCAAGTTGTGCCTAAAAAGTTGCATACACAACGATGCTATTGTGTGCGAGTCCTATTGGGCTTTCAAAATTATCTTCGTGATCTTGGTCTCAGATCATAACCTATCCGATTTGAATGCATTCATTTGCATCATTCATTAAAATTTCTCTACCGTTTTTTAACCGAAATATAGATTTCTGCATATCCATCGAAAGCTTAGGATCCAAGGAAACTAGATTTATGCTTCATTTTGTGAAACATTGCACTCAGCTGAAAATACGGTGCTCTAAGTGCCAAATGCACAGTTTTCAAAATTGCGCAAAATTTCAGAAAATGAGCTATTTCTCAAAACTTATGCACGGCTCTCCTCAGATTCATTTTTGTCACATTCTTGCGGTCATTTTGATTTATATAACATAGGGGTAACCGTCTACCTATTTCTGCTGCATTGCTTCAAATTTGCATAAACCCATCCTTGGCCTATGCGACGATTGCGACGACATAGGACGACATAGGACGACTCGACCATGACAAAAATGTTTTGCTAAAAAACTTACTGCATTTCAGGATAGCAATGTTGGCCAATTTCCTTATCAGATATGCTCAATCTAGTCCTTAGACATGTACTAATGCAATTACATCACTGGCTGTTTCTTATTTTCGTTTACAAAAACCCGAAATTTGGCTGCAAGTCCGATATTCGCCCGATACTATAACATAGGCAAAAAATGACCAAAAGATTTTTGCGCGGCCGCAGGCCGCCTGCCGCGACGGGCAGGGCAGTCAGAGCTCCGGAGGCCGTAGGGCATGGGCGCAGAGGCCCCGGAGCGTAGCCTAGCATGCGAAATATGCTAGGCGAAGCGTAGGGGCCGTAGGGCCTGAAATTTTGCATGAAGGTCCGTCTGGGTGGTGGCTCGGGACGTTTTTTTGGGCTTGGCGAAATTTCGATTCCTTCTCGATTAATTGTCAAAAAACCTCGAAAATTGGGGACTCATAATTCGAAATTATTTCAAAAAAGTGCATTTTATTATATTAATAGTGTAATTTTATTAATCAAACACCTAAGAAATCAATTTTTCATAAAGGATGAAACAAGGACAGATGAACATCATTTATTGCATAATAATGCATAATAATCATTTATTGCATAACAATAATAAACGATATTTAAAAAAAGGCTTAAATGAAACATAATAATCTGCAAAGTTTCAAGGCCGCCATCTATTGGCGGCAGACGATATTACCTTGTTGGCTTATTATACTTCTCCTTACATATATCGAAATTTTAACTCACGGAATTTTCATGTAGATGATTAAATACCTACTATTTTTACAAACATAGTTAGTCTATACCGGATGGCGGGCGCATGCCTACCAGGAGTAGGGGCTTGTCCCCTACCAGGAGTACCTTTCAAGATTCCAACTCAAAAGCTTAGACGCATGCTCGTCCTCGACGAGGTCATGACTGTGGCAGTACCTACTATTTAGTCTATACCGAGTTCATTGATGTTTTAAAGTGCTCAACTCGGTAAGGACTAACTAGTAGGTACTGCCACAGTGAAAGGACGAGCCTTTTTGTTCTTCAAGCAGCTACGCCCTATATAGCGGTATAGACTAACTAGTAGCATGACGAACTCGGTATAGACTAACTATGTTTCAAAAAAAGTAGGTACTTAATCATCTACATGAAAATTCCTTGAGTTTAAATTTCGAGATATGTACAGAGAAGTATTATGAGCCAATAAAAAAAATTTCAAATCTTGGGGGGGCCATATTCTTGGGGGGGGGGCAAATTTTTTGGGGGGGGGCAAAATCTTGGGGGGGGGGGGCAAAGTCTTGGGGGGGGGGGGGGTTTGTAACGTCAGCCAAAATGCGAGATAAAAATGTGAGTGATTAATTGCATTGTTAAGATGGCGTAAATATCGGCATACTATAATAATTAAATTTCGTTATCACATTTTTAACTAAATAAATTTTAAAAAATGGCTCTACATTTACAATGATTCAAATGACTCAAATAATTTGCAAGTGCTTTGATGGCCTATTGTAGAGAGTCGGGGAGATGATGGGTGGAATTGTTGATGGCAACACGCCATTTGCGAATTCGTTTGGGAGATTCGCTGAGCCTGAGCTTGGAAATGCTGGCAATGTCTGCCACGATTGGCGTCCCAGATAGTTGGAAAGCGGCCACGATCAGCGACCCTTGGTGCCCTACCAGCAATAACTTCCCCTTCAAATCAGCACTTTTCTCATATACACATAAACTAATTTAATCTATGAAAATTTTGCTTTTTCATTGGTGAAACCGATTGAAATGTTTAACTATGCTAATCGTAGGAGTGAGTGAGTAAAACCCCCTCGAATCGAGTAGCCAGCGTTTGAACTGTGGAAGCTATTCGACGGAATGTAGCTCTATCGTTGCCGATGTCATCGCGTAGATTTTCTCGGGGACACACGGCGCTGTAGGACAGATCAACCAGCGGGAATTCACTCTTTAATTTAGTCCATTTTCGACCAACGGAAAATTAGGCAGATCAATTGGGAGATAATGGTTCAATTATTCGTTATCCGTCATCGTATTTAATTTATCCGTTTTGGGAAAATAATGAAATTTTTATGAAAGATATTGACGTTTTGAAACCGATATTTCATTTTCATTTAGAGATATATAAAGAATCAGAAAAAATAATAAACCTTGAGATCCTGGGCGGAGCGAAAACCAGGCGGGTAGCTGACGATGCACTCGCAAATTCCCGGTTCCAAGCAAATGCCTAATTGAGGTTCCAAGGCTGACGCCACTGCAGACGCCGTTGCCACACAGCGCTGATAGGGCGAACTCACTATTGCAGCTATATTCTCCTCCTGCTGACACTTCCACTAACATTGACTTTTTTATTCGAGGGGAATGAGGGAGGTGAACTCTGAGACGAAGTGCCATCTGAAATGCCTGCTCCCGCCCTTTGGGAGATAATGGAGTGTCGTCTTCAGCACATCCGCTGTCCCGCCATCCTTCATCCACGCAGTCCAACCGGAAATACATTTCTATCTTGCGTTGTATGTTTACACCTTGTCAAGCTAAACAGTATAGAGAAAGTCTGAGCACTAGAGTCAAGGCAGAGCTTGAGTATGGAGCCAAAGGGGTGTAGAAAACCTTTGAGCATGTCGAGCTAGCCAGATAACAGGGGAGCGGGGCATGGCAGACGACTGGAGGCGTAAAGCGTGACTGAAAGGGAAAAAGGCAGCCGTGAATAAACATAGAAAGGGGAAGCGCTGCACAGCGTGACCTTGGACCACCGCTTTTTCACGTCCTTTGGCTGCCTGCCTACCATCAGCGTGCTGCCAGCATGCCATCACCACTTTTCTACTACGTATTAAGCTGCGCAGTTTTCTCTATGAGTAAAAAGGCTTCTTGGGTTGGCATTTTAAGCTTACATTTTGATCTCGATAAAATAAAAAAAAATATTGAGATATGTTAAGATGCAGAAATTTAAAATGTAAACTTTACATTATCTATTTTGCTGAAATGAATTGGTTTCACAAAATTAGTTCGTATTACTACATATATGCTCCTACTTTAAAATCCCAAGACCGTAAAAAAGCTAAAAAGGGATGACTCAGCAGTTAGAAACTAAAGGAGCAATTCATACAAAATTCAAGTGTACCACGCCCACCTTTTCGAATCAAATTTTGTTTTGTTTCCTTCCCCAGCACTTTGAAAATTCAAGGTCTAACTTTACGAATTAAAATTTGCCATGGGTGGCATAAGCCCCACAACCAACCAAATGAAGGAGTATCCGAGGAGGCTGGGCGACTGGGACTCCACACACTCACCTCCAGGCGGGCCGTCCTGGACCTCTCCCTGGCTCACAAAATCTTCCACCACCTAGTCCATGCCCCTAACCTTCTTGTCCCTCGGCAACTACAAAGGCACCTGCAACACAACTATCGGCTCACAATGGAGGCTGCCGGAACATTGCAAAGGAGGCATCATTTCACAAATCGAATAGTGCCTTTCTGGAATTCACTTGCAGAAGATGTGATTTACTCTATGCCTTGCACTTTTCGCAACCACATTGCCCCATTGCTAAGCACTGAACCCCTGTGATTATGCCTTGCTAGGTCCGATTCCGGATAGGCAACACTCCTTTTCTCCAAACTCTGTTCCTTGCGAGTGCTTACTTCTGTTGTTCATTCTCAGTGGCTAGAGAAAAGTGAAAAACGAAACGAAACGAACCGTTACGCAAAACAAAAATCTTCGCAGAAACTTTTCAATAACATGTTAAAACCAATTGATCATAAGACTTAAGAAAGAATTTTAATTAAGGGCGATTTTTATGTTGAAATTTAGGTAGGAGACCTCGAAAACCAACCATATACAGCTGGAAAAAATAAGGCTATGTTAAGTATCGCCACAAGATATAATTTTGAACCAATATAACCAATAAGTTGACAAAAAGCTTTGTTAGTTCATATTCTGAATTCTAAAACTATGGGAAATTTTATGTTCCTTTTTGGCGAAGTTTTTTCGGACTATTGTACAATCCAGGGTTAAATCTCTACTGCTCAAATTTTAAAGCAAATCCTCAATTGCGGTAGGAAGGAGGTAAAATAGGCATAGTGCTAAAAATCAAAAATGTGAATTTAGCACAGAATTTTTAAGAAAAAAAAGATAATCACATTTGGAAAAATTGCACTTTAACTATTTTACAGTGTTTTCCTCTGAGTCTATCTTGACAGTGTTTATCTCTGAACTTACTTATAACTACTCAGTTTTTCGGCGCTACCTTTAATTAATTTAGGCGCATTAATTTTTAAGCTTTATTACGATGCATTTAAGATTTTCAAATACAGGGCGGAGGCCTTTTCCGTACACCTAATTTAAAATTTGTTTTTCTCCATACCACAATAAGCTAGAGAGTTGAAATTCGGTATAGAAGTAGGTCCAACCCTCCTTGGTTTACATAAAAATTTGCGGCTTAAAACATTAGGCAGAACCCGAGAAACAATCGTTTCTGAAAGGTCACTCAAAAATCGATACACCTCGACAGTTAAATTTTTTTCACCTGATTTTTAGGCTTGATTTCTTAGCCAAATCAAAGCCGGTTGGGCTCAAAGTTTCATACAATTTAGACCTAAGTGTCTTTAACTTACATTTAAATTTTTACTTCTCTAGGTGCTTCGGAGGCTTTCGGAACTTTCGGAGTACACCACACTTTTCTCCCTTTCCTGTGGTTAAGGACCAGTCCCGCTGGAAAATTCTATGAAATCATAGAAAAAAGAAAGTGGTTTTCACTTCATAAGGAGCATCTAGAATGACAAATATTTATATTTAAGTTAAATACACTTAGGCCTAAATTGTGTGAAATTTTTAGCCCAATTGGCTTTGATGGGGCTGAGAAATCAAGCTTTAAAAACCAGTAAAAAAATTTACTGTCGAGGAGTATCGACTTTTTTTGAGTGACCTTACAAAAATTAGAGTTTCTCAAGTTCTTCTCAATGAATTGAGCCGCAAATTTTTATGTAAACCAAGGAGGGTCGGACCTACTTCCAAACCAAATTTCAACTCTCTAGCTTATTGTGGGATGGAGAAATAAATTTTTTAAATTAGGTGTACGGAAAAGGCCTGTAGTAACATAAAACGTAGCAATGTGCCTTTTTGTAAAGCCATTTCATTCTGCTTAGGTTTTTTGAGGTTTTACACGAAACTTCCCTCCATATTGTATGTTCTATTGGATTGATTATTCCATTGACTGCTCTTCGCAACATACGCCTTCAATGCACTACAGTTCAATGCAGCACGACGAAACACACCACATATTACTGAACACGACATGTGTTGCATTATTGTAAATTGGGTACAGGTGGTCTGCAGAACTTCTTTTCAACAGGCTTTAGACAGAAGTAATGGCATAATCGGCAAAAAGCACTTAGCGAGAAAGGTTGGCAGTGTCAGAAGGTTTGATGGGTCCTACGACGAGGCTTCTTCAATTGGCCTCCGTTTCCAGAAAAAGCACTCTAATGCATTTTGCGTGTCACTAGGCAGCTCTAACGTTGACGCCTGATCCGTTTTCTAAGCGCCATTCACCGTTCCCCCCGAGCCTCCTCCTCTTCTTCGCCTAGTTTACGTTCTATACTTCCCCGTTGTTGAAAGCAGGTCGTGTCCGAAGACAGGAGAGAAGGGATAGCTATGATGAAAGTGGCAGTGTCTTTGTGGGTGAAATGGAAGGGCAGGTGGAAAAGAGGCTGAGTGGAGGGGGAGGCGAGGGGAAGGCTGGTTAGGAAGGGTGGGAAGGTTGGAGTGGAGGGGAGGGGGAGTAGAAATCAAGCAACGCTTGTATCCCAGGCATTGCCAATCGTCACTCCTGAGGCAGGCAGGGATTAGAGGCTAAGCGGGCTTTTGCTCAGAGTGAGGCGTGGAAAAAGAAGCAGTTCCATCTTCCGCCTGTTTCCACTTTCAGCCGGCGCCGATTCAAAGTTCTCCAAGCACAGCAAATTGCTTCCGACTCTCTCTCTCCCCCGCTTCGTTTAAGCCTGCTCCACTTCCCCTTCCCTTCCTACCCACCTCAGCCTTCCTCCCCAGCCCTATTATCGGCCAAGCTGGCACTGCCGCAGTTTCAGGGCCAATTCATCACTGGCCCCGACTCTAGATTGCCTCCAGCCTGATTACACCCCCGATTCATCTCTGCCTCGCTTTAGTGCCGATTGATACTGGCGCCATCTATCTGCCCCTTCCCCGCCTTGCCTAGAAAACAACTGCCATCACTCTACACTCCTGTCTAGCCAGCCTCATTCACATAATAGACGGATGTAGACTTTTCTCTGCGCACAGCGCAAAACTGGACAAATGCAGCTTAATCATGCAGATTAGGAAGCAAAGACTGGACTTTACGTCAACAGACTAGCGACAGACAGTCCTTCTCGTTAGCACCAAGCCGCCAACCAACCACCCAGCAGTCTGATCAATTTTTTCTGGACTAGACTATTGCCCTATCCTATCCTACCCCTGCTCCTTCCTGTTCAGTCATTCCCTGCCCCAGCTCCCATCCTGCCCCTCCCCTGCAGGTAGGAGGTTGGGGCCATTTCATTGAGCCATGATAATCAGTAGGAGGTGAACGGTGCAATTAGTGGACTGAAAGCCAATTGAGGGGCGGAGGAGGGAATGAAGCAAGGGAAGGGCAGCGAGTGAAGCGGTATGAGCAACGCACTGATGTGGACTCTGGCGCCGGCAACACGGCGACTGGCTCACTTCTTCTTGGTTCATCTCTAATCACCCGCCTACCTCCAACTTCCTCCATCTCTCTTCCTCCCTTCTAATTCTCCCTTCTTATCCCTCCATCTCGACTTCGGCCACACCTCCAATGTCCATCGTCATG